>OU015490.1:252966179-252983679 GCA_907164885.2 Dolomedes plantarius
GCAACATTTACGAACTGCGTAGAATAAGGCTTATGGAAACCAATAGTTAGTCCTCTAAAGTGAAAGCAACGCCTAAAGATTCAAAACGTTAAATAATATTCTTCCCATTGGTATGAAGAATTTTTAGATATATAAAATCAGATTTTACTGCTAAAAGATGTTGATGATATACTGAAAATAATATGATCTACTGATTAATATGATGATTAATATCAAAGCTAATGGTTTGTTCTCTGAAAAGAAAGTAAGATCTAAAGTTTCGAAACGTTAGAGAGCAGTCTATCCACAGAACATAAAGAATTTTCAGTTACATAAAATCAGCCCTCTCATCTTAGAGATATTGACGACATATAAAAGATAATTTAGTGTACAGATCAATATGACGGTTAATAGCAAAACTAATGGTTCGTCCCCTAAAAAGAAAGCAACGTTTAAAGTTTTGAAATTTTGGAGATCATTCTATCCACTACACATGAATATTTTGGTATATCAAATCAGCCTTCATTACTTAAATGTGATTGATGATATACTGAAAAGAATTTTATGTACCGATTAATACGATGATTAATAGCAAAATGATTATCAGTCCGATATAAAGAAAGCAACGTCTAACGTTTCGAAACATTCGAGAGCATTATTCTATCTGTTCCGAGCGCGAAGTTTAGGTTTGCCGATTGGCAACGGTAGAAAAAACGAAGAATAATAAAAGGGAAATTTCCCTCCGCTTTCAGAGCACAGAGCACATTGAGAATAGAATAGAACAGGATGGGATTTCCCCACCTTTTGATCATGATAACCGTTTGAATTATAGATTTAAATTTAAATGTTTGTTAGTGTAATGTTCGTGTACGTAAAATAAAGTTTGGTTTTGTGTTTACGAACTTGGATTTATTTGAACTCTCGACGAAATAGAATAGAATTTAGAACACTATCCACTTCACGTAAAGAATTTTAAAAATTTGTCAAATCAGCCTTCATATCTAAAAGATACTGACTATATTCAAAAAGTAATTTGCTATACTGACCAATATGAGGGTTAATGTCAAAACTAAGAGTTTCGAAACATTAGAGAGCACGCTATCCACTGCACATAAAGAAGACTTCATTACTTAAAAGTTATTGATGATATACTTGAAAAGAATTTGATGTACTGATTAGCATGATGATTAATAGCAAAACTATTATTTAGTCTTCGAAAAAGAAAGCAACGATTTAAGTTTCGAAATGTTCGAGGGCATTAATTTATCCACTTCACATTAAGAATTTTTAAATTTGTAAAATCAGCCTTCATATCTAAAATATACTAACTATATACAAAAAGTAATTTGGTGCACTGACAAATATGAAGATTAATAGCAAAAATAATAATTTGTTCTCTAAAAAGAAAGAAACGTCTAAAGTTTTGAAATGTTGGGAATCATTCTATCCACTGCACATAAAGAAATTTTTGATATATTAAATAAGCCTTCCTTACTTAAATGTATTGATGATAAACTGAAAAGAATTTGATGTATTGATTAATATGATGATTAATAGCAAAACTATTGTCTAGTCCGATAAAAAGAAAGCAACGACTAAAGTTTCGAAACGATAGAGAGCATTATTCTATACACTTCACATAAAGAATTTTCAAATTTGTAAAATCAACCTTCATATCTAAAAGATACTGACTATATAAAAAATATAATTTGGTGTACTGGCCAATATGAGGATTAATAGCAAAACTAATAGTTAGTTCTCTAAAAAGAAAGAAACGTGTAAACTTTCGGAACGTTGGAGAGTATTCTATCCACTGCACATGAATAATTTTTAGATATATTAAATCAGCACTCATTACTAAAATATATTGATGATATGTTTAAAAAAAATCTGAAGTGCTGTTTAAATAGTAATTTTTTTGTCCGACTCACCGTTTGAGGGGCACGCGTGAGGTAACCCCCCCCCCATAATTTTCCCTAATTTAGAGGTTAACATAAAAAAACAAAATATAAAAAATTAGCAGTTTGAAGGTAGAGGTGAATTACTTTAAGGATGCAATTTCAAAAGGAGAGATTATTGGGCAGGTATATTAATTAAATCGTTGCAAACAGCCCTGACTATTCCTCTTATATTAGTTACACGATGGTGTAAATCAATGCGTGATATAGAGAGCTTCATACTAGTATTTAACTTTATCCGTTATCATGAGCATGTATCAGATTGCAACAAAGCGATGATGCGAGATGTTGTTTCAATGCGTTGCTCACGCATATATATTTTCCCCCTTCCATTTAGTTTTCCGCCAGATGATCTAAGCAGGTTATCATTGTCATGCTACGGAAGGCGTCTACGCTGTTGCATCTCGACTAATTTATAGGACGTTTCATCGATATACTGACTCTATATGGATAATATAATGTCGTATTAGTGTACCAAATCTTAATAGAGGCTGGTCAACGATTAATATAAACATTGATATGGATACAATTATAATACAGATCTTGAAATGGATATTGGTAAATGATATAAATATGAATGGTCCGTATTTCGCAAATAGCAAGATCTATTAGACTTCTGTAAGTAGATCGATTCGAGTTTCTGGACATCCAGTTTCAGCTGGATATATTACTGTGTTCGGAGCACTTTTGAAAATCTATATAAATAAAAGAAAATCTTTGTCTGCTGTGAACAATTCCGGATAGCCCGTTTCCGGTATGGCATCAGTTATGAAATTCGGCCATGTTTGAAAATGTCGAAATCGATGTATTTTTTTTTCCACGAAAGTACATAAATGTTACATATTTGGAAAGAGCTTTAAAAGCTGATATTTTTTTCTGCGTACACTTATTCTGTTACTTTAATAGTTTTAGAGATATTTCAATTCTAAATGCACGCTCCACCGATACAAAACGTAACCGGCATGTTTTAAAAGTTAAAATCGCTGTATTTGTTTAAAGAAAGTACATAAATTTTACATATTTAGAAAGAGATTTAAAAGCTGATAATTTTTTACACTTATTCTGTTACTGTAATAGTTTTAGAGATATTTCAATTCTAAATGCCTACTCCACCGAACAAAACGTAACCGCCATGTTTTACGATGTAAGTACAACGTGATACATTCACAGCGTGATCCTCACTTAAAAATGAATCACTGAAAAGAAATGTTTCATCGTGTGTCTAATTTTTAATTATTTTTGCATTTTTAATACTTTTATTAATTGAAACATTTTCATCATAAATAGATCATTTGAAGATGTACTGATTTTTTTGGCAATTAAAAGTGAAATAAAATTTAAATTCAAGTGAACTGTGATTCGAGTGTCAAGTCATTCCATAGCTCGGCAAAGCCCGGCTAGTCTATATATATAAAACAGTTCCGTAACTGACTGATTCATTCATTCACTGACTGACGCACAGACCAAACCGCTGGACCTAACGGGCTGAAATTTTGCATGGCGATTCTTCTAATAGTGTAGGGGTGCACTAAGAAAGATTTTTTAAAAATTCTTCTTAGATTTTTTAAAATTAAATTTTTAAGCTGTTTTTTAAACTTTTTTTACGTTTGCATTTAAAATAATACATTGAGGGTTATAAAATTTATATCACGAGAAAGATCATAAAAATTCCTTCAAAATGAAGTTTTTTCGAATTTTTACCTCCATTTCCTGATTTTTGGTGAATTTTTAAAGATTAATTTTTAGAATTTAATTTATTAAACGCCGATCACGTGATTTCTTTTTCTGGTACTTTCAATAAATTTATCGTCACGTGCGTAACAACTAAATAGACAAAAAAAATATTTTTTTCTCTTTCTAATGCAGCAGACGATTGGATATTATCCAAAAAAATGCATATCCCTTACAATTTTTTTATAAATATATATATATATAGATAGATATATATTTTACATCAATTGTAAACATTGATCATCGCATTTATTATAAATATATATTTATTTTTTGGCATAAATTGCATACGTTGACCGTTGTATTTAATTTGAATGTACTCCGTAGCGAAGCGCGGGTTTTCAGCTAGTTTATAATAATCCAGTAGATCTCAGAATTTCTGAAGAACAAAGTTTTTTTTTCTTGGATAATTGCAAATCTAAGATTCTAAGTAGTTGCCATCAGAAATATGGCTTAATGATAGAATCGAATAATGATAGAATCTTATCTCTTCTATTCTTTCATAGTTACCATCTAAAAGTCCATCAGGAATTGTGTTAGGATCTAGGCAGATATAATCGACAGTTAACCGATTTTCTGCTTGGGCTAAACACTCATCTATGAGTTTCGCTGTAGAGTACACAAAGTTTCTGGCATAGTGATAGTTACATCTTCAAAAACATCATAATTTGACTCATTATAGGTACTCATTGAAGGAACAGGATCAAGAGGCTTGAGGATTTCGTACTCCTTTTCCTCTTGCTTTTTGTCTGAATTTTCAAGTTTTGCTAGGGCTAATTTGACAATCTCGCCCTCTCTTGAGTGTTACATTATGGCTCTGACATAAAAAGGCCTTATCAGTCATTCGCTCATTGTAAAAGATTAGGCGAACATACTGTCTAAACTACACGCACATGACCAACCTACCGGTAGGCCTAGTCTATCTAACTTTAATATGCATACTAACATTTCTTACTAGGTAAAACATTGTACAATTCAAAATCAAAGTTTAGAATATGGATTAATATGATTACTTACCCCAGATAAAATGTTTGTAGCAATGGGGTAAAAATACAATTTAACTTATTGAATAACAGAACGTTCACTATTACATAAATGCTATAATCTTGAGCAAAACAAAACAAACAACAAAATAACATTGGCTCATTAATCAGCTTGCTTGAGCTCTGAGTCTTAAAAGTGTTGCCAACTGCAGAAACAATGGCAGAACTTTTTGCAGGTAAATACTATAATAATTAATTGTTAATTTGATTAATTTATTATTTAAAAATCCATTACAATTTTAAAATTGTTAAATAATTACTATAAGTGGTGTTTTAAAACGACAAAAATCTGTTTCGCCATTTTTACTCACCAGGTTCGTCCTGTTACGAAGCCAAATTAGATAGTGATAAGCACAAAAATGATTTGTAATAAGGGCGAATGATACACTCGCCCTTCTTACAAGACATTTTAGAAAGTGATGTTATTTTCGCTATTGTTACATCGGGGGATATCCATACTAATATGAAACTGACAGATTCGCCGGTTTTACACATCGGTAGTTATTGATGTCAAGAATCAAAAAAGACGGAAATCCGAAAATACCGAACTTGTTGGGTTCCCCCCTATACAGAACACCGACGATATATATATATATATATATATATATATATATATATATATATATATATATATATATATATATATGTGTGTGTGTGTGTGTGTGTATGTATATATATATATATATATATATATATATATATATATACATAAATGGATTGATAGATAAATAGATATAGATTCACTTCGAAGTTTCTGGGAAGATTATAGGAAATTTATTTCTCTTCATAGAACAACATTCTTACCATGAATAACTGAAGGGCTTACAGTCAGTTGAACAAAAATTTCCTTTTATTTCATCAATATTTACTAGAAGCTATTTCAGAATTCTTCTTATGCAATTACACAATTTTCTTGAAAAACTCCTTATCAAGATATCTTACAATTATACCCCGAATAAATGTTTTGAAGATTTTCCAACGAAATGTTGGCAACAGTTAAGTGTCAGCAAAGCTCTATCGATCTACTTTTGAGGGAAACTGCCTGAACTTTTATTTATGTTTGGAATCAACAAGCAAGAAGCTTTTCTGGGAAGTTTTCAAGCTCATTGAACTTCCAAGAATGCCTGGAATTCAATAATAGCAACGATACTTAAGACCCATTCTTCGAAGACGATCGAAATCGTGACGAATTTCTTGTGATAGTGAACTAAAGAAGTGCGTTGTAACTGACGGGAAAACATTTTTATGAAAGAAAATCTTCGGAAAAGGAAACGTTTTTACGTATAAATGGTGAAAAAATATTTTCACGGTTTTTAGATTGATTGAAGCTTTATGTTCATTTCTTTTTTTCTCTAACTATAATTTTTTTCAGGAAAATGTCAATGTTTATGATATTCCTGCTATTCATTCTCGGTATAACTTGAATATAAAATGATCAATGGCAAAAATAATCATTACCCCTTTCATGATTTCTCCGGACATGGATATATATGTATATATATATAATATATATATATATATATATATATATATATATATATATATATATATATATATATATTTATATATATATATAAAATATATATATATATTTACTACTGTTAACTACATAGTCGTAAATTTTCATATATTTGCAGTCATATATTTGCATTTTGATGTTTTACTTGCGTTTTGTGTAAATCTCGGGTGCTCCAACAGCAACAGAGACATATTTTCCCCTCTCGGCGACTTTTGGAACTTGTTTTTCAGGGAAACTCTTTCCCGTGTCGTTTTTAGTCCTCTATCAATTTTGGTGGAATTCTGGCTTATAGATCGTGCTACAGATAGCTCTGAGTAGTGTCAGGTTAATAAAAATCACCCTGTATTTTTTATCTAATTTGGACTAATTTCTCCTGAGACAGTATCCAAGGACCACGGAAATTATAGACTAATTTTTATCTAGCAGCATCATAGAAGTGAATTAATATTGTTCCTTTGGTACAACCTTAATTTTGATCTGGAGGTTTCGCACTTTCTCTCACCCTCTCGACCTCATAGAATGATTTCGAATTGAAAGTGGCCATATCCGGCCTAGACATGAAGACATTTAATACCTTTTAAAGACATTTAATGGCCCGCTATCACTAGGCTACCTCGGGCCCTTCTTACAGATTTAACAGCAGTAAAATGATTAAATACACTATTACGATCTACCATTATTATTTTAATACACTTAAACTTCTCTATGGCGGCTAGTGATGGTTCCATAAAAAGCGGTCGTTTTTAGGGGTGACCGGAGAAAAGAAGTCTCTTCCACAACATTTGTTCAGAGGAGTCGTTAATCGGTTCTGATCAATATACAGCCGTTTTGAAGGGTGGCCGGCTAGAGAGGTTTCACTGTAAATGTTTTTCATATCCTTTAATCAACCAAATACATATCGAAGAGCCAGATATTTCACCCAGCTTAATGAACCACAGTTACATAAAACTAATTCAGCTATCAAACATATTAAAAAATAAATGAGTGACCGAGCTATTTCCTGTTACTATCAATTAGTCGAAAAGATGCTAAACTTTGAGTGAAACAGTTTCTCTTGCAATCTGTTCTCAAAGAAAATGCAATTTTGATCCATTAATGAAATTCTAAAAAGCTTTAGAAGAAGCATTAGTTGTCACAGAAATATCGAAAAATGTGGGAAACGGCTTTTTTTTTTAATGTCTTCCTGTGAAAGCTTATCAGGAAAAGTTTTGTCGTGTGTTTTCACTTCATCGCAATTCTCCAATTTTATTTATGCTCCATCAGATTACGTACTGGAGTGAAATTATAATGGAATATGTTGACTGTATTTATTTATTTTAGTATTTCATTGTTGTCTTCGAGTGTAATGAAAAGTAAAATTATACAAGCGTGGGGAATTTAAAAGTATTGTTTGCATTTATTTAAATTTTTATTTATTGAATTTTGAGGTAGGACTGTTATCATGAAATTCTTTTAATGTTTCAGTTTGTAAACTCTTCCATATTTCTATAAATACAACTTTACATAATTATATGAAGACAAAAATTTCTGTGAAATAAATTTGGTTTATAAAGAAATATAAAATATAAATTGCAAAGATTTGCAATTTCAAGTTAATGCTGTCGAAATAGTTTGATATCTATCAGTATTTGAAAATTTTTGTGTACAAAATATTTTTTATGAGTAATTGTATAAAGCAGATTAATAGATATATTTTTTTTCTCTCCAGTATAATAATGAACGTTTAGTTATGTGAAAGTTACAAATTTGTACAATTTAGCTTATATATTTATAATTTCGGAAAGTGACTTAAATATTGCAAACTTTTCTTTGTTTTAAATATCATCTTGGATTTGATTTGTTATTCATTTAGATGAATTCTCAAGAAATGCATGTTTTTTTTTAAGCAGAACGTTTAGAGAATTTTAGGCTAATCAGTTTTTTTATGAAATGTCATCTTACCTATTCGTGATTAGAGAAAAACTCGATAAAAAGAAAGTGGCAAAAGTTATAACTACGTAATCTGATAGAATGGGTAAAATATAAAGAATATTTGTAAAGTTAACATCTTTAAAATATATGTAATAAGCATAAGTGAAAAATAATTTATTGACCCATTACATAAAACGTTCAGCTTTTTAAATAAGAAATAATTGTTTCACAAAAATACATAAACATGAATAAAATAGTCAAAAGTTTTACATGAATGCAAGAAATGTTTTCAATATTCAACTCAGTGTTGGGAATTCTGATTGGACTAAATTTTACACAATAAAATTTTTGTATTCCTAGATGTATATTACTCTAAATTGTAAAATTTAAAATGTATTTTTCTGCTCTACGCAGGTTATTCACAAAAAAAAACTATGTTTTGAATTTAAAAGTTTTTCCATACTTATAGATGTTTCAACTGCATCAATTTCTAGAAACTGTATTTCTATGCGATTTATATCGAACGCTTCTTTATAAAGCCAATTCCTTCAGTAGAAAATGTTTTATTTTCCTTGCATTATGTTCAATTTGCACTCAAAATCATTCGAGGTCAAAGTTGAGCTAAATATTTCGTTAGATAGAAACTTTTTTTTAATTTGGTCCGTAATATGGACTTTCTATTTTACTTAATTACATTTTTAGGTTGAATTAAATTAACCAGTTTTGGCAACGGAATAATAGAGATAGTTGAGGAACTCCCTGAATTTCAACATTTCTCTAGTTGGGATATTTTTTGACAGTATCCGTGCATGGATTATACTGTTTTCTATGAAGATGGATTTGCAAAATATTACTTTATGTATCTCTATTAAATACATTTTTCCTTATGAGTGCCAGTCCATTTTTATTTCGACACCTTGAATGTATATACTCGTTTGGTTAAACATAATTTTATTATGACCCTGATATAACGCTCCCAGGCAGAAAAATGTAATAAACCCGGATTGCATCTAAAGAAATCTATGTTGTAAGAAAAAAAACAACTTTTTAAAAGCATTTTTTTTCTTTTAAAAATTATTGAAAAACACAAATAATATAATGGACATCCTATTTTCTCAGATTACTCAAAGTTAAATGAAAGTTATTTTGTTTTTTTTTTCAAATTTTGTCCATTTCATCATTCCCCTCAAAATAAATTTTCTTGCGACCTTTTTGTATTTCGTATGAATGCTTCTTATCTATATATATAAAACAGTTCCGTAACTGACTCATTCATTCATTCACTGACTGACTGACATACAACGCACAGACCAAACCGCTGGACCTAAAGGGGTGAAATTTTGCATGGTGATTCTTCTAATAGTGTAGGGGTGCACTAAGAAAGATTTTTGATAAAATCCTTCTAAGATTTTTCAAAATTGAATTTTTTATCTGTTTTTTAAACTTTTTTTACGTTTGCATTTAAAATAATACATTGAGGGTTATAAAATTTATATCACGAGAAAGATCATAAAAATTTCTTCAAAATGAAATTTTTTTCGAATTTTTACCTCCATTTCCTGATTTTTGGTGAATTTTTAAAGATTAATTTTTAGAATTTAATTTATTAAATGCTGATCACGTGATTTCTTTTTCTGGTACTTTCAATAAATTTATCGTCACGTGCAAAAAAAAATAGCCAAAAAAATATTTTTTTCTTGCTAATGCGGCAGACGATTGGACTTTATTTTGTCTATAAAAATATCCCTTACGATTTTTTTATAAATATGTTTTTTTTACATCAATTGTATACATTGATCGTCGTATTTTTTATAAATATATATATATTTATTTTTTTTGGAATTAATTACATACATTGACCGTTGTATTTAATTTGAATGTACTCCGTAGCGTAGCGCGGGTTTTCAGCTAGTCGTCTATATAATTGACGAAAAAAATTGGGGTATAATAATTATTGAAAGTTGTGTATACGACAAGAATGTCACTAAACAAACAAAGCCACAGTAGGCATACTGCTAATCACGAACTAAATATATATTTCGTGGATGTATAATGCGATATCAAGTGGTAAAAAATAGAACATGTACTTTTCGTTTGTTGGGTATTGCATTGGGTATGTTTTTTTCGTTTATTTTTCTTTGGCGATTTAAAATCCCGCCATTACAATATTATTTCGCGGACCCACTTTGTACACCCCTCAAACCCCTTGGGGGTTCTCGAACCACTGGTTGAGAATCGATGGTCTATAACAGGATCTTTCTATTAAATATTTTACCAGTTCCATGTTAGATTTTCATGTGTGACGATTTTAGTAATATCTATTTTCTGTTGCCTCTTTTACAATCATACGATCGTTTATGGCTTCAGTTTTAAGGGAATTTGCGTTGTAATTCTATTAACTTATGAAGAAATATAGTTATGTACTCAAAACAGTGAGGTAAAATAGTAATGAACACCTTTGATATCACATGACAAACACCAAAATTAACGGATGGTTTTGTAAGACAGAGATATATCACGATTCAATCGAAATGATCAGTGGAATCATTTTACATTCAAACACATAGTATTGCATTACTGTAAGCTGTATCATTTATTAAATTGCCTCATTGTATTTCAATTATGCTTGTAATAAAAAATAAAGATCACTTTTTTTTTCTATATATTTAAATTACAAGAGAAAAATCAATTTTTTGTGATTTATTCCGAATAAAACTCCCATAAACCTATATGGACATCGAAAAACCCCTGATTTGGGTTTAAAAACCCAGGTCTGGGAGTCCTACCCATATAGGTGGCTGAAAAATAAATCCGTTTAAAGGTTGTTAACAATATTTTTTAAGCATATTTTGGAAGTTAACGAAAAATAATTCCAAAAAATAAAAGAATGAAAGGTAAAAAAAAGCTATTTTTAACCCGCTTGGGAAAAGGCATTATTTTTAAAAAAATTCTAATTTTTTTTTTAAATATTTTTTTTATAGTTAACATTTTTGTTGTTATCCAATTAATGATTCGGTCGTAATTAGAAATTTTGCTCATCCAATACACATTAATTATTTTTACACCAAATACATTTTTTTATAAAAAGTAAAGAATACATCCAAGGATAAAACAATAATTTTAAGCAATAATGAAAATTTGTACATATCAGAAATCGAATCGTCTGATCTAGAAGCTATCTGTAACTTCTCCTTTACCCAATAGATGGCAGCAGAATAAATTTCGTCCCATAGGGAAAACTGTCGTAAATTATATGTCATTATAATTAGAAATTCAATTTATTTTCAGTTGGTACTAATTGACGAAGAATGTTTGCAACTTCTACGTAGTAATTATGTCCTACAATTTAAATGATAATATACATGATTGATTTCTAGGCACATCCACCTATTTCAAGTCCGTCACATACAGGGGAGATAAATTTAGAAGATTAAAAAATGAGTTAGAAGTAATTATTACATTGTATATATTAAATGTATATAATTATATAGATTCAAAGACAGATTTTTTGTCATCTGCTATATATCCTTTTACAATTTACCTCAAACATATATAGTAGCTCCTACATCTGACGGAATCCAATCAAATATTAAAATCATGTATGCCCCAACCATATGGTAAGATGAATAACAAATTAAACGAATTCAAGAGATAGAAAACTTCCAAATTCACCGTAATATCTTCGTTTTTTCTTATGTGTTTGTTAGTTTTAATATCGACTCACCGTGGTTTTAGGGATGTTTTGTTTAGTAAGAAACAAACACTAAATTTCCTGTAAAATTTTATGGTTATTTATCATTTTATCACATATCTCACTTCTAATTTTGATTTACTAGTTTTAATTTCAGAGAATGAAATAAATTTTAGAGAATAGAAATTCAATTTATTCTCCATTAGATCATATTTAATCTCTAATAGATCGATTATTTAATTTTAGAGGATAAAAAATATGCTTTTATTAATTTTAATTTAATAAAAGCAAAAACGCAAAAATAGAAGATACATAAAATAGAAGATTAACATGCAAGTATGAAATTATTTTGTCATTGCAGGTATAAAATGCCTATAATTACGTAGATTCAAAGACAGGTTTCTCGTCTCCTGCTATCCTTTTACAACTTTCCTCAAAAGATATGCATTAGATTTAATTTAATTTAAACTTATATATTTTTTGAGTCAGTAGCTTTTACTGACAGAATCCAATCAAAAATTAAAATCATGTATGCTACAACCATATGATAAGGTGGATAACAAATTAACCGAATACACGAGAAACAAAAACCTCCAAAATAACACTTATATCTTCGTATTTTCTTATGCGTTTGTTAGTTTTAATATCGACTTACCGTTGTTTTAGGGATACTTTGTTTAGTAAGAAACAAACACTAAGTTTCCTCTATAATTTTAAGGTTATTTAAGATTTTATGACATATCTCACTTCTAATTTTGCTTCATTGGTTTAAATTTAAGAGAATAGAAATTTAATTTATTCTCCATTAGATCATATTTTATCTCTATTAGAACGGTTGTTCAATTTAAGAGAACAGAAAATTATTCTTTTATTAATTTTAGTTTAATAAAAGCAAAAACGCGAAAAAATAGAAGATACATAAAATAGAAGATTAAAATACGAGTATGATGTAATCAGGTCATTGTAAGTATAAAATGCATATAATTACGTAGATTCAAAGACAGATATCTCGTTTTTTGATATCCTTTTACAATTTTCCTCAAAAGATATATAGTAGCTTTCACATCTGACAGAAGTTTAAAATCATGTATGCCACAGCAATATGGTAAGGTGAACAACAAATGAAACAAATATAAGCCGTATAAAACCTCCGAAATCACCCTTATTTACCTCCGATTTTTATGTGTTTATTAGTTCAAATACCGACTTACCGATGTTTAGGGATGTTTAGTTTACTCGGAAATAAACACTCCATCTCCTATAAAATGTTATGGTTATTTAAGATTTCATCACATATATCACTTCCAATTTTGCTTTTATTAGCTTTAATTTGTCCTCATCGTTGTTTGCTCAAGTATATTTTAGTAAGATACAAACATTCAGCATCCTGTATCATTTTATGGTTAATTATGGTATCATTAACTATGATATCATATCACAAAACTTTAGTACTACCTCCTAAATTCACGCACTAACTGCATCAGCTGTACAGAACAGTGTAAACATAAAATGCTTATGTTCCCCATAATTTGCTGAATAACTTCCTGGAGGAAAACGATGTTTTCAACTTCAGTGTATCTCTCAACATAAAATCCACTCTCATTCTTAGCAGAGTTTCTTGACAACTCCTCACAATTAAAATCTTCTCCGGTCATCTAAAACATTTAGTGACTTTTATGCTACATTTTTCATGATAAATTCGATAAAGCTAATATTTTGTAATTTGTTCTTCTAATAGCATAGGAACAAAGGCCAGAGAGGCAATTGTGTGTCTGCAAAGTGTCTAGTGAAACTCCTAATTTATGTACTTGGATATTGTCGATATGTACACAAGCTTTTAAGAGGTACCTGACAACGTGGTTCACATTCGACTAAGTGAAACAAAAAAACACGTTTATATGTGACTATTTAACTGTAACCATACAATCTCCCTAGGGAAGCAAAGCGAGGGTAGAAATGAGCTAAATCAACAACCATAGGAATATGAAAGAAGAAAAATATTGCAATCTTACATTTTAAAAAATCCTCTAGTTCTTTTACAATCATCACCCAACGCAAATGGGAGGATTGCAAGAGAGAGGAGTTCAGAAAGTATGTATATATAAAGATTTCAAAATATATTAATTATTAAAAAGGAATAGAAGTTAAAAGGATTAAAGGGATTAAAAAGATGATTAAGATTTCTAAAAATATATTAATGATTGCAACTTTTCAAAAGGATTAAAATATTTCAGAGTTCCCTTTATATTCATGTTGAACAATTCCGATGATATTGAAAATGTCTTAAAGTATCAGATTCGAAAGAAAAAAAAAAGAGACTGCTTTTATATTCATCATCCCTAACGAATAATGAATAAGAAAAGAGACAGAAGAGTTCTCCAGAAAGTATAAGTAGATTAAGATTTTAAAATACATTAATAAATGGAATTTTTAAGGGATTAAAATGTTTCACAGTACCCGAGATATTAAAAGAGTCGAGCTGTTTAAAAAAATGATTAAGATTTTTATTAATATATTAATAAATGCAACTTTTCAAAAAGGATTAAAATGTTTCAGAGTTCTCTTGATATTTATTTTTAACAGTTCCACTGATATTGAAAATGTCTTACAGTCTCTGATTAAAAAAAAAAAATTGGGTTATTTTGCATTCATCACCCTCAGAGAATAAGAAGAAGCAAGTAGAGAGATGAGTTCTTCAGAGGGTATAAGTAGATAAAGAAAGTATAGACATATTAAGAATTCAAAATATATTAATAATGCGAGTTTTGAGGGATTAAAATATTTAACAGTTTAATAGATATCAAAAGAGTCCGTGTTGTCTCAGATTAAAAAAAAGGACTAAGATTTCAAAATAAATGCTATTTTTAGAACGGATTAATTTGTTTAAGAGTTCTGTTGATATTTATGTTTAACAGCTACATAGATATTAAAAGAGTCGGGCTGTCTCGGATTAAAGAAACTATTTGGAATTATATTCAAAATAAATGCAATTTTGAAAAAAAAGGTTAAAATGTTTAAACGTTCAATGTATAGAGTTTCTTTTTAGGGGGCACTCTATTTTGTATTTTATACAACCTCAGTTTATACATGAAAGAATGTTTATTGAATTCGTTGCACATATAATTGGCTTTTACAGCAATAAGCATGCGTACTACTTGTACGGAATGTATAAACACAGCTTTCAAGAACAATATATTTTTATACTCACGAACAGTAAGTCAAACCAGCAGTACTTCCATGTAAACTTCTGGCACCGCTAAGCACTAGCGCAGGATAACACCTTTTCAACCTTAACAACCTCCCCTTCTTTTATTAATGACGCTGCGTGGTATTTATACTAAGCGCGTATGCCGAAATTAGCATATCTAAAGCAGCTTCTTTAATTCACTCAAAAGTTCGATTCTTGTGAATCGAATCTTGTGTATACCTTACAAATGGATATTAAAAATGATACAGGTTTAAAAATTAAAATTAAAGAAAAAAACAAATGATTTACATTCAATACTTAATGTCAATGGGAAGAAAGAAAAAGGGAGAACTATTCCGAAAAAGTTTCATTGATGTTATCCAAAAAGCCCGTATTTGCTTTTTTAAATACGTAAACTGCAAGAGGCGTTGTTTCGGACCCCCGGCCAGCTAAAAACTTAGAAACCGACCCATAATTTACGTGTTTTGTTAGGTGGCTGTGGTTCTGCGTAAAGGGTGGGGAAATATAAAAAAATTTAAACAATTATATATATTTATATATATGTATATATATGTATATATATATATATATATATATATATATATATATATATATATATATATATATATATATATATATATATATAATATATATATATATATATATATATATATATATATAATTTTATTCTTTAATATTTTTTCTTCTTTTAGAAAGACATTTTTCGGAAACTAAAGGAATTATAGGTTTTCTCAATTAAAAAAAGTTATTAGATATCAATAAACACTTTTGGTCTAATATTATAGTTATAAAATAGATCTTCTATTAATAGTAATGTACATATTACAATTTTCCACTTTTCGAAGTAAAAAGAACGGACGCCTTTTTAATTCAGAAAGCCTTTACGCTCTTTTCCTTCGAAACTGTGGGGAAAATCGTACAGATCTCAAATGGAACAAATGGACTTTTACTTTATTCAAGAACAACAAAATTCCTCTCGTTTAGATAGCTTAACAGATTCGACAAATGTTGAACTACTCCAGGTTTTCTAATTGGAAAAATTACTTCTACTTCTTTTTCTCAAAACTTCACAATTGTGTATTTACTCGTTTCAAAAGTCGGTAAAAGAGCCCCTTATGAGCATTTCAGGGAAAATAAATAAACATTCAATTGATAAAAAGAAAACTTAAATAGATAAAGACATAATAAAGAAATAAAGAAATAGAAACTGTGAGATTATTAGCAATAAGTCAATTTTTATAGTCATCATAAGCTCATCGTGGTATCCTTTATAAGTTATTATCTTAAAAAAATAATGAGAATTGTTTTTAAACTAGTGATATGAAAGGAAAAATGATCTTAGAAAAGTAAACGAATGTGTGAAACTTATTCTACACAGTGTCAGTGTCTGGAAACTCTGTAATATTACAATTTATTATAGAACGAAATAATATCAGTAACACTAAGTCTGTTTTTTCTGTTGATCATACCAGAAAAGTTTATTGTTGAAATTAGATTTTTCAATTTGAAATACATTCATTTTTCTTTAACTGTCTGGTCCCGTTTTCCTCAGTACTTATGGGTAATGCATGCGAATTTTTTTCTAAATTTGTACTTTATACAAGACCGCAATAGATTCTGTTAAATAATCTTCAGAGATTCACAAAATATATTCTTTAAAAGACGTGCCGAAGTCCTCGTAATTTTGTTCAAACTATAAATATGCGTCCTATACTGGTGTTCGTTCTGTACAAAATATTAAATTTATAATCAGTGTATACTTCAGTACTGACTAAAATTTTAAAATAATCACCCATCGATAAAGAAGAGCAAGTCAGGACTATTTTTTACTGGTTAGAAAAGTTTCCTATGAAATAAAGCGAGCGCCTGATTTCCGTTATAAAGCAAATCGACAAAGAAATAGGCTCTATTTTCAAAGGTATTACCCTTCTTCTGGAACTCGTCTTTAGATATTGATCACTTTTATCTTCTGTGTCTGTTAAACCGTTCAGAATCGATCATTTCTCGTCGCTATTTCATTGAACTGGTACAAACACAAATGTTTGTAATTCTTAGTCCTTTACACCCTATAAAAATGATTTATTATTGTCTCTATCAAACAGTGAAGATCAAGCAAATATAAGTCATTAGATACTAAAAAACTTCAGAAGATTCTTGAAATGTTTCAGGAAACTCCATAAATTGACAAAAATGTTGCTTGTTTTGAAGCTCTGTACTCCACGACTATATAAATTATGAGCGTCTAGAAGTAAGAGTTTGGAAGAGGAGATCCCCACAATCAAGAAAATACAGGAGACACTTGGGCCTATTGGTAAACCCCAGAATAAGTGAAACTGACGACTTAAAAGGCGAAAAAAAAAAGACGAAAAATGTCACCAGATATGAAACAGCCGTACGAGATAATTAATTGAGTTCTAAGCTCACAGAAAGCGCGTGGGGAGCAAAATTATTTGTTGGTAT
>OU015490.1:252988679-253221179 GCA_907164885.2 Dolomedes plantarius
GCCGGATAAGGGCGATCTAAATCCGTAAACCGGAAAGTACCTCTAGGAGGTCAGCGAGGGTGGAAAAGAGCACGATCCCCCCAATGTCGTCCTTTAGGATGCTCGGTCAAAATTGAATTGGCACCTAACTTACCGACTTTTTTCAGTTATATTAAGAAATAAATCTTTCAAAAAATAATTTTCTACATTCATTCTAGTTACCGAATAGATCGAAATTCTACATATGAACATGTGGATAACAGAAATAACATATTCCTAAAATTTACTTATACAGTCGAATCCCGTTATAACGAACTTCAAGGTTTTATTCGCTTTATCCGGTGGTTCGCTGTATCCGAACCGTAAAGAAAAATTCTAGAGTAGATAAAATATATAACTCATTAGTTGCAATGCGTATTCGATAATGATGTATTAAAAAATGATAAAATATATTAAAATGATCATTAATGAATTAAATTGACTAAAATAGATTACTTTAAACTGACACAATACTAATTAAATTACATACAATAAGAAAATGGTGGAACCAAAATTTTCGTTCGTTATATCCGTGAGTTCGTTATATACCGGGTTCGCTATAAATGGGTTCGACTGTATTATATATTAATAAGAATGAAATACAGGGTCATCTAAAAAGGTGTCCGGGATTTCAGTTGTGCACACCGGGAACAACAATCGACCGATCGGATTTTGTGCAGTAGTAGATGGTATGTTAACTATGGGAGTTTTATTTTTCCATGCCGTGGTGACCGTGACTGCGCTGTGGCATGCGCCGACTCTGTAACGTCACGTTTCCTCCTACATGGGTTTTGACGTTGGATAGTAAGGGACGGTCCAATTTTTGGCCACCGAGGAGCCCTGATTTGACTCCTCTAGAAATTTTTTTCTATGCAGTTACCTGATAAAACATTGTGTACGCTAACAAGATCCGGGACTCCGTCATTTATCGGACAGAATCAGTTATGCAATAGCGACTGCGCCTGCTATGATCCACCGTACCTGGACGGAGATTGACTATCACATAGAAGTATGCCGAGCTACGGGGGATGCTCATATCGAAAGCTAGTACGCGATGTCCAAAACTTGATTCGTATCTGTATCTTATGGTGAAGACATTAGTTCTATTATATGGTTCTTTATTTTACGTTGTAATCACGGGCACCTTTTCCGATGACCCTGTATATTAAATATTATTTCAGCGTTCAGCCACAGAGTATCATTTAAGAACGTAAGAATTTTTTTTTTCCTTCTAATGCAAAATACTATTTTTAGTTATTGTTTATCACACAACCACAGTTCGTCTAAATACCAATAATACCTTAATAGTGATGTTATAATCTCGCTCATCAGAATTAACTCATCAATATTAAAATTAATTTAACAGCTAAACGGTACCATTACACTACTTATAATTAATGACATTACATTGTTTCATGCCTTACAGCTGATAGTGCTTCATTAGCATTATATATTCATGAAGTGTCTTTATAATAAATCGATATGCTCGTAGCATATTATTTTTTACTGGTCAGAATATTTCTTTCTTTTATTAAGATGAAACAGAAAATTTGGCACTGACTTTAATATTTAGAATTAATGAATACTTGCGATAAATAATATGCTTTTTCTAAATGATATAAAGAAATATTATTAGCTTTTATAAACGTTTCTACATTATGCTTTCAAATCAGATTTATGGTTTTACTCCGTGTAATTAGGGTAGCAAAAACTGCCATTTGAATTGTCACACAATTTATATTTGATTTATTACGTAATATTCATATTGAATTTTAATTTGTTTGTGAGTAACGAAATATTTATACCACTTTAAATTCTCTTTAAAGCATTTATGAGTTGATGAATGGATTTTGTGTTTTAGTCTGATATTTGTTGCTGAGCTCTTTTATTTCTCGAAGAGAGGATGCTAAAATTTTTTAAAGTATTTTTCGTGTTACTAAAGTAACTGTGAGAAAATCACAAAATGTCGCATCTGAACGAAATAATAGTGACTTCAGTCACAACTTGTTTACAATTAGAAGTGGGCCAGAGGTAGCCTTTCGGTAGCGCGTCGGCTTTCGACACTGAGGGTGCTCGGATCGATTTCCGACAAGCACAGTGAAATATCTTCGTGTGTAGACCGGATGTGTGCACGTTAAATCCGTAGACCGGAAAGTACTTCTATGAGGTCAGTGGGTGGAGAAGGTACGATACCCCATATATCACGCCTGAGGTTGCTCGGTCAAAATTCGGGTGGCACCTAAACCAAGACAGACTCCGACCCTTGTGATGTTATTATAAACTGGAGCCGCACTACTAAGCCCGAAGCCTATATGCACTTGATCTGGCACTTCCGGCCAGGAGGCATTAAGAACAACAACAACAACAGTCAAAACTTTTGAACTCTCATATCAGTTGCAAGACTTCTGTATTGTTAAAATTAAGTCAAACTCTTAAATATTAGATTGAAATGGGGAAAACCAATTGCATTATTTATAAAAGGGGGATGCCATTGCGTCGATAGATTTTGGATATCTACCTGTCGGTCCGCGGAAGGTATTATATTTCCCTACTATCACCCATTGCAAATTCCAGTGGAGGCATTCCCCGATTCGCCACCTGATCCCTGATTCGACTCTGACGACGCGCCCTCTAGAAGTTACAGGCTCCCCCGGGGTCAACTTAGATTTAACTATCCCAGAACAATTGCTTCTACAATAGCTAAACAATAGCTGAACTTCCTCTATTCCTTCTAACCCAGACTTCTTTCTCCAGCACACTAGCAGATGGCCAGAAGCAAATTACCCAACCAGCCTCTAAAGAAACCATTTATTTCGGATTTGAACTGTCCCAGAACAATTGATTCTACAATAGCTAGACTTTAAGACTGTGAAAATCCACCCTGACGGTACAAGATTCTTTGTCAACGGTAGAAATAGTCGAGAAACCTAGCTTTCTCCAGAACATATGTTTGACTGTTCAGCCATTATGGTTGCCATTCTCAAGCCTGTTTCGTCGTCGCAAGAACTCTCCAGCACCTGATATGGCAACTTCTCTTATCCAGGATTTTGGTTCTAAATTAAGATTTTTCTTCTACCCTATTCGTAGACAGGACAACAGAAACAAATGGTGAGAAAGAAGAACATGATAAACTGGAACATACAACTTTATAAATCCCACAACATAAATTTGGAGTCGCACCTATATTGGAGCTAAAATTATAGGGACATTAGTCGAGGTGGTCCCTATTGCTATTTTAATTATAAGTAGTTTACGGTTAAAAGATCTTAACCCTCATATTAGTTCCAAGTGTTCTATATTGTTATGTGATAGAGATGTAACGTCATTTTCTCTTGTGTTTGAATGAAATGGCGAAAATTAAGCAAATGATAAACTGAAAAATACACCTTTATGAAATCCCCAACAGAAATTTAGAACAGCAACTAGTTTCGAATAAATG
This sequence comes from Dolomedes plantarius, assembly GCA_907164885.2. Lineage (NCBI taxonomy): Eukaryota > Metazoa > Arthropoda > Arachnida > Araneae > Dolomedidae > Dolomedes > Dolomedes plantarius. Next base: position 252,992,137 of record OU015490.1, read on the forward strand.
ATGTGTGAACATTAGCTGTGATGGTCCCTATAGATAATTCACAATCGGGGATCTCATAAAATAAAGAAAACAACAGACGTTTCAGGAGCTTTCTGGGAATTGGCGGAAGAAAAGGGAACATGAAAGGGGAATGGTTCCAGGAGAACTGAGAACTGAAATTTAAGTGCTCAAATCCACGCAAAGGGGCACACTCTAAAATGAAACCGTGAATCAAACGAGAGATGAAAATTAGGGAAAATACATCCGAGGTTACTGAATTAATCAGGTGCAATTGGAAAAATAGTAATTATATAAATTAATTAGAGGGATCCGACGTAACCTCGTTGTAGCGCGTCGTCTCTCGTCGCCGAGAGTGCTCCGCTCGAATCCTGACAAGCGATATTAAATTTCTTCGTGTTTAAGCCAGATATAGGCACATTAAACCCGTACACCGGAGAGTGACAATATGAGGTCAGATAGGATGAGAGTGAGTCCGATCTCCCCTGATGGGAGATCGGACAGCCCCCCACTGGGGCTGCTCGGTCAATTGAGGTCGTACCTAGCTAAGACAGACTTCGACCCTTGTGGTGTTTTTGTAAACCGGAGCCGCACTCCTCATAATACATGTTCCTGGTCTGGAACTTGCTGTCAGGGAGCATTAGCAACACCAACAATACCAATAATATAAAAATAAGGGAAGTGAGATATCAAGAAGCGCATTTCGTATGTAGAAGTGAGAAAGAAATGTGTGAGCCTTCACACATCCTGGGGATGGACTCCCCAGGGTAATAATCATTTACCTTTCTTAGATGTGATTATTATCCGCAGTGACGAGGTTTTTCAGACTGCTGTCTTACTCAAGCCCTTTGCCGTCTCTCTTCCCCCACATAGGCTTTCTGCCCATCCTCGGAGTCAAAAAATGGCCTGTTTTAACACGTTTGTCCATCGGTGTTGAACATTTGCTCCACTCCTCAACTATTGTGCTCCGAGCTTGATTATCTGAGGACGGTCTCCGCGGACCGCGGCTATGCTTCTAATATAGTTGATTCAATTTATAAGAAATTGTCTAAACCGGTCCAAAAAGGTGTATTTCAAAGCCGAACCTGTCGGTGGTTTTGCCCTTCTTTCCCAAGATCAGTCATCAAGTCGCTAAAATTCTTAAAAGGTTTGAAATTAAGGTTATTTTCTCTCCGGTCAATAAAATATCTTTTTCGGATCTCAAACACCCCATTGATCGCTTAAATAACTGGGGTATCTACCGGGTTTCTTGCCCGTGTGACCTTTCTTATGTTGGACAAACCAAGCGTGCTCTTAAATTCCGCTGGAAGGAACACGAGAGTTATGTTAAGAAACAAGTGTTAAATAGTTCGTCCATTGCTCAACACGCCGGGACTTCGAATCATCGGTTTGATTTTTCTTCTGCCTCCATTATTCAGAAATGTCGCTCACCTGCCGATCTTTATTTCTGGAAACGCTTATCACATTTTTAAAAATCCGGGTTCTTTGGTTAATGATTTGTCAACCACCCCTGTTTTTTCTCAATTGTGGAAAGGGTTTATTTAGCTGTGTTGGCCTGTTACTTCACTTTTTTCAATTTTTCAAATTTTTTCCCCACTTTTTGCCACTAGATGGCGCTGCTTGCCCTATTCCTGTCTCTTCGCTGCTTCGCGCCTTTGGGTGCTCGATACGTGCGGGTACTTAAGTGCATGCGCACGTGTCTAGTCGCATAGTTTTCGACTTTTTTGAGCTGTCACTAAGTTATTTGCACTGATGAAGAAGCTCCTTTGTAGCTTCGAAACGGCCGTATGCAAAATAATTGCATCTTACTGCTATTTGCGCTTTATTTACGTTGGATTTCCTATTTATTCTGTTTTAAGTGTTAAGAGCTTACCAAAAAGCGAACATTTTAAGTAAGATTGACAGGGTCATTAACAAGTCGTTAAAGGACAATTCAATTTAAGGTAAACTAATGGCAGCTACCGCAGCTCTCTTCGACACCAGATGTGCTGACATACAAGCGGACGGGAAAACCGCAGATTCGTTTCCCACGGGAAGGTTGATTTCTCTAGAATCTTCTAGAAATTTCTGAAAGAGAGGATATAAAAGTAAGAAAGAATGGAGCGGATGGATATCGCTATGAACTGGGAGATCGCTATGAACTAATACGAATGGAGAGGTGAGAATGATTGAGGCGTGCTTTCTGTCTCTATTCTGAACTATAAACTGAACTGAGTTATGACTCTCTCTCTCTCTGGTTTTCAAGTGATGATTTTGCTGTTTAAGGAAACATTGTATCATAGTTACTGTATATATTATATATGAAACAAGAGACCTGTATATATCTAAGGAAAGATTAGTTTATGCATCCATGAGAGCCATAAACGAGCCAATTAACCACAAGATCACGACAAATATGTAGTTGCTTATATTTTTTAAAGAAGTTAATTATAAACTTTTCGTACTCCACAAGTTTCATGTAAGTAAAGAGATCAATATTTTATTATCAATAATATAATTTAGTTGCCATCATAAGTTTCTATGCAAAATGTCATTGCATAGATTTCTTTACATGCATCTAGTTAATTAGCATATCTTAAAAAATTGAACATGAAGTTTAGATTGACGTTGTTGTTGTTGTTATGTCTACGAAGAGTGCAGAAAAAAAAAGCCTTAAGGGGACTCGGTACCAAAAAATTTTTTTTCTTAAATAATGCCTATATTAAAATTCTGAAATCATATTTAAGTAAGTCTGAATGATACAAAATAATAAAACATTTCAAATTGTTAAAATTTTTATAATTTTTTATAAAAATTTGAATTTTTTTAAAAAAATTCAATAATTTTCAAATTCCTACTTCTTTTTTAATTTTTATATTTGGAACTAGATTTTTTTACCACTTGTTCATCATACCTAACTACATAAAACTTCTGAGCAGATTTTAAATAATATAAGTAGATCAGGGTAAAAAAAAATAAAATGTGGTTGCATATGGAAAAAACGATAAAAAATAGTACTTTTTTAGATTTATAAATTTTTTTAAAAAGTTTTTTCATAGATATCAAAAAACCACTCAGACGTTTTGATACAGTAAGTATCAAGATTAATCAAAAAAAAAATTAGACCATTTGCATTAGAATTGTAGAAGCCTTAGCATTTCGAAGATGGGGAGAATTTGAAAAATCACAAACTGAGAAAAATGAGTTTAAAGATTTCATTTATAGAAAAACCATATTAAATATAATCTTACTTCATGAAAACTTTTTTGCCAACAATAATAGGATATATTATTTGTTTTCACAACAAAAAATAAAAGCTAGAAACCTTAATTTAAAAAATTGAGATGCATATATAAGCTGTTATCCACTCGTTTACTGCAGTAAAATTATCTTGAAATAGACAAATGCTGTAAATGTACAAAAATTAAGGCATAATATATACTACTTACTTGTTATATATTTATAATAAGATGCACTACTGTCATAAATCCTAAATAATAATAAACATAAACTATTAATAGCTTAAGATATGAATTTTGAAACCACCAAATTTTAATATTTCAATTTCTAAATTTAATGAACAAGGGTCAATTACTTTCCAATAGATTTAAAAGTAGCCAGCACTATAAGTAATTCCTTCTCTCTTTTTTTCTACAATTTCTCTTTTAGCTTTTGCATTTTTTACAATTTTTCTTACATATTGATATTTAGATGTAGGTCGTCTTTCTCGAAAAGATTTGTTTTCGCATATCTAACATTTTTGCAAGTCTTTATGTATGGCACCCTGACTTTATTCCTAGTATTTTATGAACTTCTTTTAATGTAAAACTCACACCTTTTTTATGTATTCGCAAATTGCTTGTCTAACAGAACGATCTACACATTTTTTATACACAAATATGTCTTTGGTACACCTAGACCAAATCATATTATGCAAACTTTCATTTGCATTTTGCGTTTTGTAACTAATGCACTTTTCTAAAAGTTCATTTGATGCTAGTCGTTGGTAAATAGGAAGTATCTTTGGTAAAAATTCTTCTTTAATCGGTGTTCCAACATTTAACTTATGATTTCCTGGTTTTACACCTTTCGAAACTGCAGACTGATAGAAACACCATGAATCAGCCCCACTTGGACATTTGTGGTGCTGTGGTTTTTGGTCAGTTGAAATACTGTGGAACAATGTAGCATATATTGCAGTTTTCATATTATTTACATCACCCTTGTTCTGTAAAATTGCTCTTTGATAGTATTTTGTGAGCTTTTTTATTGTCGTTTCCTTAAGACTACCATGCCCTTTGCCTCCTAAATTGACACCACGAACACGCCAATCTTTAACAGCATTTCGCAAAGCTGTCCCTAATCTCTTACTTAAATGATTTACACATTCTTCCTTTTTAATTTCTACAGAAATATCACAAACAGGAAACAGAAATATCACAAATAGCTGAAGTTTTTGAACCTGATCTATAAGCTTCTTTCACTTCCTTATGAACTTGTTCGAACATATTTTTTGATAAAGTACAAGTTGCAGAGTTAAGCTTTTCAACACACCTCATATAAGTTCGTGAAGAAAATGGGGCCATATTCATTGACATACAAAATTTTTCAATAACAGTATATCCTTTCCCAATATTTGAAAAGGCACTGTCAACTTGAATATTTAAATTGGAACATTCTTGTTTCCTTTTAGTGTCTGATAATACATTGGTGCACTCTAAACAAACAAGTTTTAAATTTCTGTAAAAACCAACTGCACTGCTACAGTCTAATTTGAGAGATATGTTTCCACAATCTACACATTTCACATTAGAAAACAAATTTCACAGTTCAACAGTATTTACAAAAATATATTCACCATTAATATTTTCTGTTTCTATTTGATTACAAGATTGAAAATTCTGCAATCGAGCACAACTGTTTGATAACATGCTTGTGTTCATGCAACGTGATTCTGCACTGCTATCACTTATTATGTTACCTTCGGTTTTTTTCCATCTTTTATTATTATTTTCTGTTGCAAGAACAGATTTTCTTTTCCTTCTAGGCATGATTTCAGAAGAACACACAAAATAAATAAAAATGAACGAAGCTTCCACTTCTCTAAACGAACTCGAATTATAAAACGCAATCCATGAAAAAAAAACAGTGTTCAGCACTCGTAAATGTAAACAAGTTGGCGCTACGGTTGTGGATAATCTAACTTTGAAAGCAGCATCGATATAGAAATAATTATTTTTACAATAAACCAGGGAGACGATCAGATCTCAGCTGTAAACATTGAAGCAGCTGGGATTTAAAGGGACATTTAAAGGGAAAATGAAAGATATGGGTTACGAAAATTAACCATAACTCCTTAAATATTTATCAGAATGACACGAAATTTGGGTGGAATCTTCTAGACATGTGAAGGAATAATTTAGAATAAAAATATGAAATTCGTCAATTTGGTCATTTTTCGACAAAATGAGATGTACCGAGTCCCCTTAAATAGAGCTAGAATTCTGAATAACGGCAGTTACAGATCTGGTGGCAGTGGGCTGTAGAGGAATTCTTGCTGTGACAAAACAAGTTTGGAAAGGGTAGCCACAAAGGCTGGACAGTTAAAGATATGTTCTGGAGACTGCTGGGTTTCTGGACCATTTCTACAGTTGATAAAAGATCTTGTGCCATCAGGGCGGATTTTCATACCCTTAAAATGACGATTTCTTAGTCTAACTATTGAAGAAGCATTTGTTTTATGACAGGCGGAAATTTATAGTTTCTTTAAGGTTGGTTGGATAATCTGCACCCGTTTTGTTTAAAACGAAATCATATTTCTCGTGATTGTAGAGCTAAAGTTAAATGTGTTATATGCAATAGAAGGCATTTAACAATTCTATGCCAAAATATCAAAACGAATAATTCGGTGTCAGAAGATAGGAAACCAGAAGTAGAGAGTTCTGATAATGTTTTAAGTAGTCAGGTTAAAAGTTCTAACACTCTGTTACAAACCATAATTGTACGTGTCAAAAATGGTAACAGAGAAAAACTGGTACGAGCTATCATTGATTCCGGTTCTGAAAAGTCCTATATAACGGAAGATATTATCAAATTTTTAGGGTATGATAGTTGTGGGGAATCGAAATTGATTCATAAGTTATTTGGTGGTGTTGAGACAAAAGAAAAGTTACATCACTTGTATAAAGTAAATTTAAGTAGTGTTAATAATGGATATAATTGTCAGATTTTTTGTTTGAATGAGCTTGTCATCTGTTCAGATGTGAGAAAAATTTGGTTTTCGTTTAAACTGGTCACTGCGTTAACATCATTAAAGTGACAGCTCAAAACAGAAGTATTTATTTTTTTTTTTGTAAAAAATTCCATTTCAAACTCGCCTTTATCTTATTAAAAAGGCTGAAACCTCAATATAAATGTAAAAATTACTAAAGCATATTTTTTCTCAGCTAATCCCTGTAAGACTGCTTGCCAAGACTTCGACAGAGTGCGGGTATCTTATGTGTCTCTGATCTAATTCAGCTATTGTGACGATGTCATAAATTCAAATTTCTTTTGGTTTAGTCCATACATCTTAACCACTATTTGATGAAATTTATTATTTAAGATGACGAACAACAATTTTATTTACTTATCCCTTACGATGACACTGCTTTTTTCCATCATACGTATTTTTTGTTGACATAAATTTGTGTAAATCCATATTATCTTTTTTTTTTCCTAATGGAGTTCACCACAGTGACAAATCAGCCGTAGGATCCGGGTTTGAACCCCAGTTGACCAGGGTATGGCTAGAGTAGTTGGAACGAGCCGTCGAATACCCATTGTAGTGACCTAATTTTGGGTTTTACGGATTTCTGATATGTGAACTTATTTGCATCACACCGTGTATATAAAAATATTATAAATTTCAGAATGAAATAAATTTTCCACTGAAATCTTGAGCTTCTATTTCAGATTTTAAAAAAAAAACTATGAATATTAAAACATATATCAGCAATTTTATATATTACAATCTTTAGACTCTTTCAGCTATTTGCATGTGCAAAATATGCTGTCTACAAGTTTAATTAAGGAGATACTTGTTTTAAAAATTTTGCATTTTTTGACGAGTTAAGGTAAGTATATTTAATTTTCCATTTGCACACTTTTGTAATGATATTTTCCCATCAAATATGATTTTAAATCAAAAGAATTATGCAGTTAAAAATCTCTCGAGCAGTTTAAATTTCCAATATAAAAATTTTAAATATAAAATTTTAAACATTTTAAATTTTAAATTTAGTAACCGAAAAAAAAGTTCGTGTTACATATTTCCCCCCTTTTATACGTAAAAAGGATTCAATAAGTTTTCTTGAAAATTTATTCAAAGCTATTTTTATAATTCTTAAGCACTTTGAAGAGCAAAAAACATCTATTTTTTTAGTATACTTTTTGTTTCAAGACAGAATTTACAAGATTTTTCACCGTAAATCCAACATTAATCAAAGAATTTAAGGAGAATTGAATAAAAGAATACTGAAGGAAATTTCTTTGAGATACCTTGCAAGGAATTATAAATATAGATAGATGTTTTTTATTATAAAAGAACATAGGTATGTTTTAGTTCAAGGCCAGAAATTAAATTACCCTTTTTTAAATGTTTTGACTACGGAATCCACATACGTCCGTTTGGTAAATATTTTTCAGGTTGTTTCATTCTCATTTCAGTGCGTGAACATAAGATTCAATGATTAATAAGAAGCTTAAGGAACATTACAAAATTATTTTAATATAGTAAAACCTATTATGTCTGCAAAATGTCAGAGAGGCCTAGACAGTTAAGAAAACACAAAAGTAAAAGGAATCCGTAGAAAAGTGAAAGGTGTTTATGCAACCCAGAACCTTTAATTATATCTGGCACAGTTTCCACATATAAGTTTCCTTTGCATTCCCTTTCGTTAGGATCTTTGCCACACTGTTTTATTTTTTCTTTGCCAGTTGATTGCCGAATGGCTAGGACGCTGGCATTCGGTTTATATCCTGTGGATTCGAGACCCACTGCTGGCAAGGATGTTTGTAGCCGTTCGGAATCGGCTTTAAACTGTAGGTCCCGGTCTAATTAGCCCTCGCGTAGCAAAAAGTTGACCGTAATGCTCCAAACCAAACCATACCTTCTTATTCTTACAGAACTTAGCCAAATGTCCGTAAGCCCAATACTTATAACAAATTTATGGTCTTAAGTGTTCACGCCAGTTACATCTTTGCCAATCAAGTTTTATTTTATTAGTTTTTTCCAAGTTCCTGAGAGTAACTTTTTTAACACTTATCAAATAATTTTCCCCATATTTTGCTTTGTATATGGTGATTATATCAATCTCCGCATCCTTGGACTTGTCATTTTGTTCCCTTAATTTGATCTTAAATTCCTCTTTTCCATATTTTTCTCCAATACCAAATATGATCACCTGAGGGTCCCTTTTCATAGGCTGTTCTATCTTATAATTCTCTTTCAACCGATCTATCGCCTTAAATTCCTGTATCAACTTAACTAAATACTCCTTATAATAAGCCTTCCTTTCCTTATTTTCTTTCAAACGTTGATACCAACTTTAATTTTACCAGGTTTCACCAGATCCTCCCAGGTTTGACCAGATCCTGTACCTCTTTCTTCGTAGCTTCAGCACTGTCCTCCTTATTGTCTGTTCCAATAATAAGCCCTCCTTTCCTTATTTTCTTACAAACATTTATACCAACTTTAATTTTAGCAGGTTTGGCTGTCCTGTAACTCTTTCTTCGTAGCTTCAGCGCTCTGTTCGAATTTGGGCATAATTGTCACTACATACTTCCTTTCTCCTCTTTTACTAGATTTCGACCTTCTTCTTGTCTCAGACCATTTCTTGACGACATCCGCATATCTGTCAGTCTTTCTTTTTTCCGATATCGAAATGTGTCCTCTATAAAACGTTATAATGTCAGTCAGTCCTATTTGCACATTAACAACGACCCTGACATCATCAGAAGTGTCCTTTCCCTCTCATTCAATTCTTGCACTATCTGCATCTGCTGTTGCAATAAAGGATTCATCGTGAGTCCAACACACAGACCCCTCCCCCCACGATCCTCCGACTTTACCAGTCTGTCATACGACAGACCAGGTCATACGACCCCCCAGGACCCAACACGAGAAGGTGTCGGAAGGCTTTTTTCGAATAACTATAACTATTCGAATTAACTTAACCACACAGAAATACCGAAAATTACTAGGCCATAGTACGAAATCTAATAACTTGCTCACGATAATTTAGGATTCCAGTAATTACTCGATTTCAATAAAGCACCAGCTCCACAACATCAAAGGAGATCGACTTATAACTAAAGCCATAGTCAGGCTTAGAATTGGCCATCACAGAGGATTGAACATTGACAGAGACGACAGGAAAACCTACAGAAATTGTGATAACTCCCGGACACAGAACTGACGGCGGCACACATTTTTGATTGAACTGTGCTGAACTGTTAATTGGAGTCTTGTTTACGAGACTGAACCTCTTGCTGAACTGTTAATTGGAGTCTTGTTTACGAGACTGAACCTCTTGCTGAACTGTTAATTGGAGTCTTGTTTACGAGACTGAACCTCTACGATGACAATATAGTGCAGATTGCCAGGGCCGTCATCTCCACCCATGGCACTATTTTAATAGGCTTAATCATAGACACGCTATCATCATCATCAATAATAATTTAAGTTAACGTTGCGCCCCCACATGAGACTGTAATTCGAGATGTCCTGCCGACCACAGCGTGAGCTTAAACGGCGTTTATATGAAAGCATCCTCCGCGCAAAAAGCGACGACCTGTATCTTAAAAATTTTAATTCTTAATATCAAATCCTTTTTTTTTCTTTTTTAAAACTATTTCAGTGGCAACAATTTTAATTCCTTCATTTGTTAATTAATTTATTAATTAGGTGCTAAAACATAAAACATTCTTAAATTTCTTAAACCGTCAATTCTATCGACAGCTTCAAAACTAATTTCTATTTTACCGTGTTCCAACTGGACTTATAAATTTGACCTTATTATATCTTATTTAAGTTCGATTATGCATTACTTATTCGTCAAATTTTAACACAAATTTTAACACAAGGAGTGCTCACTTAGTAAACCGCACAACAACAAAAAATTAGCTACATTTAGGTGGGCCAAATTAAACCCCACCATTAAACAAAATCAGTATACACTAAACAATGCATAATAATCAAAACATAACAATACAAAAACATCTAATACATAATAATACATAACTTACACTGCCTTTAGGTATAATATGTAAGACACAATATACATTATGTTTGGTGAGTGCAATAACTTTACATGGAATTATTTTCTTTTTACTTACACTAAAAATTAGCACCTTACATTTCTTTACTGTTGATATATTTCTTTACTATTAACTCATTAACAGCTTATTTTATCATTATTACCTTATTACACGAGTATCACATTTCTCAGTAACTCTCACTCATTGCATTGCTTTGCAATTACAATTACTCTTGCTCTGTCAATATTTTAACACCGCCATTTTACAATTAACACACTTACTTTTTCTATTAACACATTTCTCAATACTTAAAAATTTTACAATTCTATATTGTGTAACACAAACTAACACTATTACTTTGATTGTTAACATTAATTACTTTGATTATTGACTTTCATTGTTTACACGCTATACACTCAAATGCAATTTAAATTTTAAGTTTACTTTCACAGACTTCAGTAATACAATACTAGCATATAAATATTTTTTACAAAGTACAAAATTAAACGAAAGTTGAGAACAAAATAAACACTGACACAACCTAGTCAGTGTGAAAATAAGGAATATGGACATCCATAAGGATATTAACTACTTTTTTTACGAAACGCCTACAGTAAAATTCCCCGAAGAATCTACTTTTCGACCATGTCTCTACGTCCACTGGTAAGTCTTTTCTAAGCTCTTGGAACTGTTGTCACCTGAATAGACAATGGACCACAGTTTGCTGTTCCCCACAACTACATAGATCACTTTTTTGAAGGAAACGGTGCTGGTATTCCCCTATACAACCATGACCTGTTATAAGTTGGTTTATCCTAAAATCTCCACTTAAACGTCTTTCTTTAACCTCTTTATATATTTCATATACCTTTCTTCCTTTAATACTCCTCTCCCACTCTTCTGGCCATTACTTTTTTCCAAATTTTTTTCATTTTTGTTTTGATCTTGTTCTTTGTCTGTTTATATCTTATACCTATCTTACTTAACTTAGTAGCAGCTTTTGCTGTCTCATCTGCCTCTTCATTTTCCGTAATCCCTACATGCGCCTTGACCCAATGTAGGTGAACCTTCATATTTTCCTTTATTATAATTTCTTCTTAATCTGTCCTTAATTTCTTCTTAATCTGTCCTTAATTTCTTCTTAATCTCTTCCAAATTTCTCCTTAATTTCTTCTACTATCTTTCCTTTAAATTTAATTTATCTTAGCGATTCTAAAGCACTCTTAGAATCCGTATATACATCAAATTCCTTAATATTCTCTTCTCTCATTCTCTCTATGGCTATTTGCAAGGCTCTAAGTTCCGCCTCATACGAACTCCCTCCATCTATCCTTTCTTTAATTATAACCTCTTCTCCAGCTTCTATAAGGATAACCACCCCGGCCCCTGTTCTATCTTCCTTCTTTGAGCCATCGGTATAAATTTTTACTTTCGTTCTGGGAGACTGTAATAACTATATCAATACGTATTTTTCTTTACACTATTACCATAAGTAAAAAATTTTGTGTCGCATATGTTTTCAGCCTCGCAAATGTATCCTTTTTCAAAGTTGATGTAGATAAATGTTATGTATATACAATGATTACATCTTGTACTTTACTATTATAATAAATAGTAATGTATCTAATTTTATTTAACTTTCCTTAAATTGACTGCATATGAATGATAAATGACTTTTTCTTAGTGTAAAAATGAATAAACGCATCACATTTTTTGAATAAGTGATTACATGAAGATTCTTTTATAGGAAAATCATTTTATGAACGAAAAAAAAACCGATGGAAAAATGTTTTATGAAAATAAACCCAAGTATAACAGCGATAAATGTAGTCAAACAGATTTAACACTTGTTCCAGTTAAAGCATTTATTGTGACCACGTGACTCGGGACTTTGCCCTTCGACTGACATTGCCGTGTAGTTATAGCAACGGAATCGACCATTTCTACTCTCAGAGCGTTTAGATTTTCATCTTCTAAAGCTTGTTTGCTTTTCTTCTGTTTATTTTATTTCGAAACGCTGTGTAATTGCATTTCCCGTGAAAAATGTTTTATTGTAACAGAAAAATATTGATCAAAACCTTTTTAATGCACGCATATTCATAAATGCTTCGATTATTCTCGTATAATTTATGTTTGCTTGACATGGGTCTGAAAACAAAGAAATATGTTTCAAAATAAATAAGTGACAATGAATTAAGTAAGAGATGCTTTGTGTTTTTCATTCCTTTTTACGATTATTTTTGTTATTTTTTAAAAATTATTTTTGTCAGATGAATAATTAAAATGGTTTCCTCTTATCTCTGATTTTGAAGCATTTACATATATGTGGGAAAAAATTAATAATTGCATTAATAGTATTTCATTCAATTTTCCGATGAACTAAGAAAAAATAAAACACTAGGTTAAAAATTTCTATTCATAGTTCCATTAATTGCCACTGTAAAAACAAAACAGTGTGGGTAAAGTTAACAACATCAGTTTTTTATATTTTATGTGTGGATTTAATTATTCACAAACAACATTATTCAAGTTAATATTAAAAATAATCTTGCATAAAAATTCCCTCATAACCATCTTCCTAAACTACTTTTAAACCATTACGATGATATTCAAAGAAGTTCAATGCAGAAAGTGTTTTATTCTGAAAGAACTATCATGTCAAACAAATAATTAACAAAACAATTACAGTCGAACACCGTTATAACGAACTTCAAGGGACCAAAGGTTTTGTTCGCTTTATCCGGTGGTTCGCTATATCCGAAACGTTAAGAAAAAGGCTAGAGGTCACAAAATGTATAACTCATTAATTACGATGAGTATTCAATAATGATGTATTAAAAAGTGATAAAATCTATTAAAAATGATCATTAATGAATTAAATCGACTAAAATCGATTACATTAAACTGATACAATACTAATTAAATTACGTACAATAGGGAAAACTGCGGACCAATATTTTCGTTCGTTATAGCCGTGAGTTCATTATATACCGGGTTCACTATAACGGGTTCGACTGTATTTCAATGTAATTAATATAAAATAATCTACTATACTCAAGTTTGGATTGGTTTGGCTGATAACGCTACGGTCAATTTTTTGCTACATGAGGGTTAGACCGAGACCTACTGCTTAGGGCTGCTGTGTACTTACCCTATTAGTTTCGTCTACCTCAGTGTTAACCTATAGAGAAAATTTGTCCAATGATTGCCAACTTGGATTTAAAGATTTTATTTTAAATTTTTCTCCGTAATAGAGAAAGAAATTTAACACCTTGGGGCATTTTTCGTTTCTTTAGAAAAAAACGCATAAAATATTTTTAAATTTAAATTATTTAGGAAAAAAAATCTGGTCTAGTGTGTTTTAAATAATTATAAATTCCTTTGGGTAACGAAATAAATAAAATGAATCTTGTTGTCAGGTTCGTAAAAGTTAAGGCTATCTGTAAATACCACTTTTATTGGATTATCAGCATTTATGTCACTGTAAGTAATAGACACATTTTCTACATAGGTATACATTGAGGTGAGCAAATTCAATAGGGTTAGTACACAGTAGACTTAACACCGATTTTGATTGGCTGCAGCTAGGACGATGGCCGAATGGCTAGGGCGCTGGCATTCGGCTCAGATCCTGTGGGTTCGAGTCCCACTCTTGGCATGGATATTTGTAGCCGTTCGGATTCAGCATTAAACTGTAGGGCCCGGTCTAATCAGCCCTCGTCTAGCAAAAACCTAACCTAACCTAACGTAATCCAAATCGAACGGCTACAATCGTCCATGCCAATAGTGGGATTCGATCCCACAAACTCTAGTACTAAATACCCGGGCCCTAATAATTCGATCGCCGGCCACTAACCCAGCACATTAATAAAACATTCTGTAAATCCATACAGACTAATAAATAAACAAAGTGAAAAGATAAAATTTATGATAATATACAACTAAAATTTTAGTAGCCAAATATGTTAACATAAATTTTCGAACAAAACAAAACCTCAAACTTGTGAAACAATCAAATTTGCAAAATTAATGAGGAATTGAATTACTAATGAGAAATACTTCAAGCTTCAACGAAAGAAAGAAAAACTGGTGCAGTAATAAGGGCTGTTGGAAATCCCAGAGAAGGAAGATTCACTCGCAGAAATTTCGAAACTGCTTTACATGAGTACCGGGTTTTCATACGTGTTGCTACATTACAGGTTTATGAATAACGGAGATTTTTCAAGCAATTTACGTCGTTTAATAGATTTAATCGTGCAATAGATTTAATTGTTTAATATATAGATTTTTTGATTCAGTATACGACCAAGACCGACCTGAGAGCTACAGAGTGTGGATCAGCAATATATTTTTAAGTGAATGCTTTCTTAATGTCGAAATAATGCGCTAAGGTTTAAACATAATATTGGGGAATCTGTAACATGATTTCAACTTAACGACAGGTGGTATTTTGAATAATTATTATTATTAATTTATATTAAACTAGCTGTGAACCTGTACTTCGCTACGGAGTACATTCAAATTAAATACAACGGTCAATGTATGCAATTAATGCAAAAAAAAAATATATATATATACTTATAAAAAAATTTCAGCGGATATTTTTATAGACAAAATAATATAGAAGAAAATACTGAAATTAAATCTAATAGAACATACTAAAGAATATAGTACAGTTAATATAGTAAAGTTTGAGAACATTTCTTTTACTGTATTTTAATATTTCTTTGAATAATGTCCAATTGGGTGGGCTAAAAAAATTATTTTTTATAATCAATTTCTAATGGCGCGGAAAACTTGCACACTGGAATCCTAGTAACGGGAAACATAATATAAAAAAATATAAAATGGTTTTGAAATCGCGCAAGAGCCCTGACGTTTAGAAAAAAAAGAAAAATCTGCAATTTTTAAAGACGTATAAAATTTTTTTAATAGTTTACTTTATTTGTAATAGTGTAAAAACTACTCTTTGTAGTTACCTAAAGGCGTGAAAGATACTTTTGGACACATTGCCGTTCATTTGAATTCCCGTAAAAAGCCTTAAAATACCATTTATTTTTGTAAAAGCCTCATATTGCAGCTCTTCGTCCATTTTAGCATGTTTTTCCTTTATGCTGAAATCACCCAGGACTTACCACGTGGAGGTGGTGCAAGTCGAGTTCCACCCACACCCTACCCAACCAACTAACCAATTTGGGCGTGGTTACTTACACTGAAGTCCCTTTAAATTCTGACTTCGTGTCAAATTTTGGCATCAAAGACCTTTATCCTAAAGCTGTCCGAATGAAACCTTCTCGGTTTTCATGCCCGCAAACTTTTCCAGCGGCCTCTGTAACAAGTTTCATACATCTCTCTACCGACTGAGTGTGGCATGGGAATTTCAAATACTCAAATTCTGGCAGGGCTTTGTCTTTCATTAAAATTGAAATGTGTTCTGTTGCCATATTTGACAACAATTGAGGTGGTGGCAGCTTACACCTTGTCCAATAAATAAGTTCAGTATAGTCTGTGGTTTGAAAATTAATTAAAGGAAGCATGAAGGCTCTAACGTGACCTACTACTGGAGGATCATTTCTGGCTTTCAGTATCCTCCTGTAGCCTAATTATCGAATGTGTTGTCTCTCATCCAGTATCATTGCCAACATCATATTCGCTGTATGGCAGAAGAACGAATTTCTCTGAATGACCAGATCGATGATTTCTTTCATGTTGTCCGGGAAATGTCTTGCTGTTTGAATGACCTTTAGTATGTGCTTCGGACGTCTTTCACAGTGTCATGCATCTTAATATCAAACCAAACAGGAGCATAGGTCTTTACAAGGTAATTTTCAAGTGTCTTCATTTCGCTTGTCGGACTAATTTGGGAAACATAAAGTCTTAATACCCGGATAGCACAGTTTAACCATCGGGAATGGCTGATGGGTCCAGAATCTTTAACTGCTAATTCTGGATCACAGAGTCCAGTGATGACTGCATTAACAATGTCTAGAATACTGAGGTCAGTTTTATTTATTGTGATGGTAACTTCAGATTGAATCGGCACAAAATCAACAACAGGATTTTTCTCACAGCTAGGCAGTTGCTTGTCAATTGGACCACTGAATGACGCTGGTCCACTTGTTGTCCCGTCTAAGTGCTCAAACATATGTTTATAAGGCAGCTCATTAAAGTGAAGCAAACAAATAAACCACTACAGTGGTCGCTGACACCTAACTTCAATGTTCTGTGCAACACCACTTTTCCAACCGGTGTTTGTGACTGTCCCATCACATCCGATGGCTACCACTGCACTCATGTCAAATCTTTCTTTTTCATGTAGTCGAAAATACCTTCGGCAATATCATTACCGATTCCTCTTTTTGGTGTAACATGGCCAATGTATTGGCCACCAGGATCACAAATCATGTTAATATGTTCTTCCTTTCTTACTCTTCGGTACATTTTAGCTCCAACTTTTTCTCGTGTTAATGTATTAACTTTTCTACTGTCGAAGTAGATTCCATTTACTTCTTTTAGCTGCATCTCTTTTTCCTTTATTGCTTTTCGAATTTTCACTTTTTCTCTTCTAATCTTACTTTTGTCAATCACTCGTGACATATCTGAATCAGAGATCATTCCAAAATCATGTAGGACACCAGAAGCTATTGCAGCTGTGGCCCTGTCAGAAACACCGTACCTATCGCTTAATAAGGAAGTATACGACAACTTTAACGTATTTACGATGAAGAAGGCAATACTAAACTCATAAAGGGAAAACTGACCACTGAAACATTTGACCACTGGCTCTCCAATATTTCATAACAAGGAACTCGAAAAATCTTTAGCAGACTTAGCGTGTACCAGGGCCAAGCCTGCTACACTATACCCAAAGAAATATATTGTTTTGTAGCTCAGAACACTATTAATTTCGAAAATAATTTTACAATTTACCGCTAAGATAAAAACAAACAGGAATTATCCACTTTTTAAAATAAATTAATAGTAAACCTACGAACGAGAAATTAACCATAAACCTTTGAAATTAAAGACAAAAGGGACCATATCTCTTTTTCTATATTGTTTTATACATAAAAAATTAATTTACAACAAATTTCTGAACTGAAAGAAGTTGTCTATTTTCTAATATAAGTTAATAATAAACCCTGAACTGAAATAAGACAGTGTGCCATATACTTTCCACAAAGTCACAACAA
The DNA here is from genome assembly GCA_907164885.2 of Dolomedes plantarius. Taxonomy (NCBI): domain Eukaryota; kingdom Metazoa; phylum Arthropoda; class Arachnida; order Araneae; family Dolomedidae; genus Dolomedes; species Dolomedes plantarius. The sequence goes on from OU015490.1 coordinate 253,009,605, forward strand.
ACCACTTTCGAAAGACAAGGGAATATCTACTTTTTAAAATAAGTTAAAATAAATGTCTACAATAAGAGAAAACAGGGGAAGATGAGCCAAAAAGGAAAATACTCCTTTGGAGTATGTCCAGTCAAATTTTTACTTTAAGGTAACAATAAACCTCTAAAACAAGACAAGACGGAATGGGGAGCCAAAAGGGAAAATGCTCTTTTAGAGTATGCCTAACATAATGACACTCCAGGATTTCGATTTGTCTGCGTTCTCCATAACACAAGACGGTTACGTGTTATGTAGCGTTGTCGAAGTAGTCTGATCTCCACGTTGCATAATGTTAGGACTATTTTTTCAAGTAGTCACAAAGAGTCTTAATGCTTCCAGGAAACAAGAATGATTCGTTTATTCCTCAGCTAATTTTCCTCTAATGTCATGAATTAATATCAATATTTCTTTTAATGATATACACATTTATGAATATCATCCATATTTATGTACATTATATATATAATCGCCGTTGTCTGTGTATAACACTTCCGGGCTGTACTCATCTTTCAATTGAAGCCCTCAGTAAACAAAATGCCGGTTAGGCTTAATTTCAATTTCAGATGTGGATCAGAATTTTTTCTTACCTAAAAACTAATATCTTCTCCATCAAATCACGTTTGTTCGGCCTATTTTTCTATAAAACATTCAGAACTAAATAAAATTGATGTTTTCAGCTGCATATTTAACAGTTTTTAAAAATCTGTTTACTTTTGCGATGAATTCTGAAAGTAAACAAACTTGAATGTGAATGAATCAAATAGCTATCACATAGTAAAAAAAGTATTCATATCGCGTAGTGAGCTGTAAAAATCTGGATGGCAGTCTACTACTCCAATTGCATGAAAAACTAAAAAATAATGAAAGGGTTTGCTTTTACAAGGTGTGGATTAAAAGCAATATTGTTAGATAATTCGGGATATTTTTCAACTTTCATATACTTTTTCCATTATGACGTCATTATTAGTATTATGACGTCAAAATGACGGGTTGGATGGCAGTCTACTACTCAAATCGCATGAAAAACTAAATATATAAAAAATACTGAAAGGGTTTGCTTTTACAAGGTGTGGATTAAATGCAATATTGTTAGATAATTCGGGATATTTTTTAACTTTCATATACTTTTTTCCACTATGACGTCATTATTACTATTATGGCGTCAAAATGACGGGTTACCTTCTAGTTATCAATATTTTCAATCTTAGATTAATGATGAAGGAGAAATTGTATTAACTATTTTACGTGCCTAAAGAAATATTCTGGTAAAATTTATCTGACCATTTTCTTTCATAATTTTTGTACATATTTCCCGATCACTTTGCTACGATAGAAACATAACTGAAATTAAATATTTAATACATGCAACTATACATTCAATAATTAGAAAAGCTATATGGTTGCGAACATTGGATAAAGAAACCAGAACATTTTTTTTCTATTTTAAACTTTATAAATGTGATTAAACATTTTAAAATACATCTTGAATTTTTAACTTTTTAAATTTAAATTCCAAAAAAAGGAAAATGTATTATGAGCTCCTTATTTTATATGGAGAAGTTAATAAATATATAAAAAGCTTATAAGTTCTTAAAAAGTTTTATTTCAGAGTAAGCAGATTTCGATATCACCAAGAAAATTTCTAGACAAGAACTGATTTTTCTTATGCAATCAGTTAAAATCTTTGGGGTTTTAGTTTAATTAGTTTAAAATGCTCCTGACTTTGTAACAAAAGTTAGTAATTACAGTTTCTGCATTACAGCAGGCAGATAGCTTCTATTACATATTATACCCAATTCCTTATGGATTACAACATGGAATGAAATTTTCTTTATATCACAAGTAAGATTTTAAGACTTATTAGCTGCAGTAATCTAACTGTACAATAACAATGTATTTCTCTAATAAATATCTCTATCAATTGAGTGTGTAATTTAAAATTTCATGTTGATTTTACGGTTTCTAAATCATAAAATTTTCCTTTGAAAAATTATTTCCAGACGTCTGCCTACAAAAATGAAAATGCCCTGAAGTTTTCAACTTTACAGACAGACAAAATCATGAAATATATGAGGAAATTTATATTGAAAAATTATACGCTTCAATTTCCAGGTATTGTCTAAGAAGACTAGTTATGTGGTCGTAAAATAAAAGACCGACGCCACTTTTCTCTGCTTTTGATAAAGTATTAACTTGAATTATTAATTTTCCTTTTGTTTTGAATAAGATTTACTTTCAACAGTCGAGGAGAAACTGCGTCTTTTGAAGGTACTTCAGTGATTGCAAAATAACGAGTGTAGCTGCAAAAACTTTTGCTAATAATGAATATAATTAGTATTTTGAAACGACATTTTGTTATCGTTTTTACATGATTTGTGTATTCGTATTGTTAAAACTATACGATTTGCCGTTTGTTATACATTGATATTTCTTTTTCTGTATTTTGATTTTGTCTTGACTGCAATAAATTTTTGCTGATATTCATAATTCTTTGAGCATCCTAGTTCTGTGCCCAAAAACAAACTAATTTAGTTCATACCTAAGAAGCAATGGCTTGTGGGAAGACCGTCTTAGGAGAACTGCTGCGGAATTTCGCCTTGCTACTGGCCACTACTGTCTTGCCAAGCGCTTACATGGTATATATGTTACCGGTGACTCCTACTGCAAACTCTGTGAGCTTTAAGAGATGATGGACAGGTCCCACCTTCTCCGCCGTCCAACTCTTGACGCGAAAACTCCGTGCAAGTGTCATTAGAAAACCAGGGACCTCATTGGTCTATAGACTATCTGGGGCTGATTTTCGTATTTTATTTTGCTCATTGCTTCTTTCGTTTGGCCTCAGATGTCTTTTGCACCCGTCTGTGGAAATAAAAACTTTATTATATTTCTTGAGGTATATTTTTTATTAATTCACCATTCCTTTCTTTTTCTTGTTTGTTTTGCATTTGTCTACCACTATTCTGTTGTGGGATGGAAGTCTTCTCTCCACCCTCCTTTGTAGTCGTTGTTTGACTGTTGTGCGTTTTGTGCTCCGTTCTTCCAGAAGAAAGCTTTACCGACTTTCCACATTCACGACTATAATTTTATTGTGAATCTGATGGATTTTTATTCGGCTTAAGTCAGTATATATGTAAAACTGACATGAGTTCTTACTATATTTCAATTTGTATTATCCATTGAGGTTGAGTGTCATTGCCTCGAAAGAGGTTGGGCCTTTGCCTGTTGATCTCGGAAGGTATTTTATTTCCCTTCTACCACCCAATGAAAATTCCTGATGCGGCATTTCCCGATCTGCCACCTGGGACGCGCCCAACAGCGGTTATCAACTGTAGAAATTGTCCAGAAACCCAGCCATTCTCCAGAACACATCCTTGACCGTTCAGTCCTTGTGGCAACACTCTTCAAACATGTTTCGTGGCAAGATCTCCTCTACAGCCTACGGGTACGTGATCCAGCAGCTGCTGTTATCCAGGCTTTTGCTTCAATTTAAGACTTTTTCTTTTGCACTATTCCTAGACACGACAACAACAGTATATTCTAATTCAACTTCCTTTAAATGATAAAAGACCGTTTATTCTTGTATTTATTTCATTATATTTGTTTTGGAGAATTGAATGGTACAGCTAGGGCCTTGCAGGGAAAGAGTACCCTTAGGCCCAGGAAGCCTAGTGATAGCATCCTGGGGGTTCTCATTTCAAATCCCGGCGAACTCTCTTAAATACATTTGTGTCTAGACCGGATATGGGTAAGTTAAATCCATTTATCTGAAAGTCCTTCCAAGAGGTCAGTGGGTGGAGGAAGGTGCTAGCCTTTCAGATGTCGCCCCTGTGAGTGGTCGGTCAAAACTGACAACCGGGTGAAAGTCGGATTCTGACCCTTGTGGTGCTTTTGCGAACCAGAGCTGTACTCCTCAGCATGCAAAGCCTAAATGGACCTGGAGTATGTACCCTATTTGCATGTCTTTTTGGTAATTTTAAAAGGACATAAATAGATATGTGATATTAAATTAAAAATTGGCTGTAGTTAAAACTAAACAATTTTTTTTTTTGAATGTTAATTTCTGAAAAAAGTGTTCTCTGGAATTTAGAGTATGTAAAAATTAATTTATATCTGCAAATTAAAAAAAAATATTTTTCAAGATGTTTTCTTTTCCCGAAATGCAATTTCAATCATCATTTAAAATTTTTGAGAACTAACATTTCTCTGCAGGTTCAGAACTGATGTGCGGTTCATCTGATCCGTAAAATCACTCTTGAGATATAGAAGCAATGGAATTTATGGGGCTCATTTAAGACACTAAAATATTACTCCTCAGGCTCACCAAAAGATCGTAAATTCAGAATGATGTAAAAAATAATAATTACAAGATAAAAATAACTTTTAAGGGAATGGTGGACTTTCAAATTACCAAAAATCGAGCAAAAATTGGAATTTTTTTCGGGGGTGTATTAATATTTTAAAAACATGTAAATATTGGAATAAAATGCATTTAAAATGTGTAGTGAGAAGAAAAATGAAAAATTGGTGGCTTTAGAGTAGTAAGTATTAAAGGGAGATAAAAAATTATCTTTTAAATGACTTTTTCTCAAAATGAGAAATTTCCAGATTTGCAAGTCTTTAAAATGCTCCTCGCGTCATAATGTTTGACGAAATTTTATGATTTTTATAATAAAGATTCCTGTAATACATCAAAATAAAGTTATGTATCCATTACAAGCATAAAAATATTTTCTAAAAATTAACTATTCAACGAAAGTACAAAAAAAATACATAACTTTGTTCAGCAAGTATTTATAAGCAATATAAAAGCAAAATTAGGGGGGAAAGTTTAAAATTGAGTCGCAAGGAGCATTTTAAAGAAGGGTTATTTAATTTAAATTTTTTAATTATAAAATATTTTTTTAAAAATATTTATAAAATTTTATAAGGTGTTTAATATTGTTATACTTTAATGAATATATATACAAAATTTCATATCTCTGTGGTAAAAATTTCAAAAATCGTTTTGAAAGGTCCACCATCCCCTTAATATACCATGTTTTTAAATTTTCTGTTGAATCATATAAACTTGACAATCCTATGTATTAATAAATACTTTTTGAAAATTTTTTTTGATGAATTATCAAATCAACTTGAAAGAAAATGAAGTTAATTGGAAGTTAGCTTGCATATAACTTTTAGTTCCCCTTCCGGCCAATAGATGGCTGCAACAGTCTACAAAACGTTCCGGCCAATAGATAGCTGCACCAGTAACAAAACAAATTTAACTGAAAATAACTGAAAATTAATTTTAAAGATGGCTAAAGACGGCTAAAAGTATTAAAAAATGCACTGCCATCGTGTTCTGAGAGATTCTAATGTCTATGTAATCAGGAAGTTAGTTAAAAATTGATTGCAAGATTTATACTTGACAAACACACAAACACACAGACACACGAAAGCAAGCCAATATAAACATGGTAAAAATGAACGAATTTGAAGCAAAATTATTAAGTTTTGTTAAACGATATTATGGGATAAGTATTTTGGAGAAAGTTTTATGTCAATAATTCTACAAATTTTATTTCTAAAAAATTGCATGATCAGAATTTTTTAAGAAAAATGTCATTCCCATTACCTTGTAAGGTCGATATAATGGTCAATTATCGAACTTTTAAGTGCATTAATTTAAAGAAGCCACTTAAGTTATGCTAATTTCAGTATAGACCGTTGGTATAAATACCGAGCAGCTAGATTACAGAAGAGAGTCATGTTTGTTTGTAGTGATTTATGCGAGTCGCCACATGTGGCAATTAGCTAGTTTGCTGCAAACTTACTTGAGTTCGTACGAATCCGGTAGACGAAGGTTATTTCTGCTCATAGGAATAAGTTTACTAAGCAGTATCGCTGGTTTGACTTTAGAATAATTTGTGAGTATTTTTGAAATAATTTTCCTTGCATAGTGTTTATACTTATGAGTATTTCGAACTGTATTTCCTTGCACAGTGTTTATACATGTTGTGCTATTAGTACGCAGCGTTTTGAAACGCAAGTATATGTGTCAAGTATAGAATAAACTTTGTTATATCTATCTGTTATATATATCTACTAGCTGAGTGGCAACCCGATGTGTTGCTTTTTCGATTTAAGATGATATAGTTTCATTTGTTGAAGATTAAAAACCATTTAATCACTTTTAAAACTATATTAGAATTTTTAAAAAACGAAATAATAATTTAAAATTATCTTTCTCAAATTTCGGTTTTTAGCTTTTGAAATAATTCTTCCAAATTTTCGTTTTAAAATTTTGCTTTTTAGACAAAAAAGAAATTCATTCAATTAGAAAAAACTCTAAAGGTTTTAACTTCTCATTTCCTAAACTAAAATTATTTCTGGATTTCAATTATTAAATGACTCGTTATCAGACTCGTTCTAAACTAATAATTTTTCCTTTTGGCAACTGAGCAGAATTTCTTTTTAAGAGTAGAGTTCCTGGGTCTATTGATTTTAACTCCCGTTAAAGTCAATAGACCCAGTATTGACTTTATTATCAATGTACATGTGCTCAACAGAAAAAATATTAAATTAAATTAAGTTTAAAGTTGCCAGTTACATTAATATAAAAATTAACTTTAAAACCTTCAAAACGAAGAAGGGTAAGATAAATTTAAAAATTAGAAATATATTAAGATTAAATAAATTAAGATTAAAATGAAGAATTAAAAAAATTTAAAGCAAATAAGTTGAAATTAATTATAAAGTTACGGAAAAAAATGGCCCTCAGCAAACAAGATGGAAAGTTTGCATAATAAAAGAAAAAATAATTGCAAGATAAAAAGAACTTTTCAGATACCATATTTTTAAATTTTCTGTTGAATCATATAAACTTGACAATTATATGTATTAATAAATACCTTTTTAAAATTTTTTTGATGAATTATCCCATCAACTTGAAAGAAAATGAAGTCAATTGGAAGTTAACTTGCATTTAAATTTTCGTTTCCGTTCTGGCCGATAGATGGCTGCACCAGTCTACAAAACAAAATTAACTGAAAATAAATGAAAATTAATTTAATTCTTCTGCTTAAAGATGGCTAAAAGTATTAAAAAATGCATTGTCATCGTGTTCTGAGCTATTCTAAAAGTTTCAAATGTCTAGCTGGTCGGGAAGTTAGTTAAAAATCGATTGCAAGATTTGTAAGGGACAAACACACAGACAAACACGAAAGCAAGTTAATAAAAACATGGTAAAAAAGGCCCTGTGCAGGGTCAAACAATTGGTAATGAGATGATTCCAGAGTTCCGCAGGCGAAAACAAAAAATATCAAGATAGGAAAACTTCAAAGATGCGACAGCACATGGAACCGAACCCACAAAGTAGGGTTTACCAGGTCAGCGCAATGGCACTGCGCCACGGCAGCACACAAGCCGGTGAGGAAGATGGGAGGTGTGTCGCGGTAAGGCCGAATGTAAATATTAATCTCGGATGGAAAAAGTGCTTAATAAATAGAAAGACAGTTCTGACGAATTCCAAATTGGTGGTGAAGAATCCTCATCAGTTGCTCCTTAATTAGAAACAAATTTCACGAACTTGCTGAAATTATTAGTGAGTAAAATAATAAGTCTAAAAATTACGAACTCGGCATTCAGTTAAAAGTGAGTTTTGCAAGTACGCTCTTTTAGAATGAATTTTTTTTTTTATTAAATGTATTTGGTATATTTTGGAAGCTGAACATCTAGCAAATGCCGATAAATCGTAAAATTGATATTAATAGGTGCAGAAAACTGAAATATTTGTCCATCAAAACTGTCGATTTCGTGAAATTCGGAAAACTGCTTTGGAGAAAAAGCTTCGTTTGCAATGAAAAAGATCTTTAACCTTATAAAAATGTGTATATCTTAAAAGATGAAGAGCTGTAGAACACATGAAAATAAAACAAATTGTGGATTGGAGGACGGAAAAGTTGAATTTTGCATGCATGAAAATAGTGGAAATTTGCGAAACGGAAAGGAGCAGGCCCACCCGGAATGTCAGCTGTTTCTGATCTCCACTTCTTTTGAGTTCGGCGGTTATAATTTAATAATTAAAAAAGTTTGAAGGTTTGAAAGTTGAGGATAGCATCAGTGCACACGTCTCGTCCATCCCCGTTTATCGGTACCAGTCGCGATATCCTGCTATGCTCGGTTCGCGAGATTAGCCCGTCCCCGTGTCTGCTCACTAACTAACATTTGTTTACCTTCAGCTGTTAATAGTAAGATTAAGTGTCCTTTATTCTTCATTAGAGGGTCACTTCAATATGTATATACCCTAGGTACGGTAGAAATCAGTCATCTGTATAACCTATTAGGCATTTCTTTATGTTTCTGTTTTTTTTCGTGCTACTTCCTTCGCTTCATGCCAAATGAGCTTTTTTAACAAAAATATTGTTTTCATACTTACAGACATTGGGAAGGAAGGAGAAAGGTTATAAATGACCCTCATCTCCCCTTTGGTTAGGACCTCGCTAGAGCCATACAGGTATGTAAGTTATTACGTAAATTATGTAATTTATGTAATTATGTACGAGTACTTAGTTAAAGAAACATATATACTTGTAGTATTGAGCTGTCCACATAGTATAGTGATTAGCGTTCTGAACTGCCACTCAGTGGTTTTAAGACTCCGTGTCTTCATAGGGAGCAATGCTGGCTCACCTAATTGGTGCTCCCAAAATAAGGTAGCCAGCAAAAATTTCTCGGATCTTCATAAGCCAATGTCAGAGAAGTACCTACTGTGAAAGACAAGTGCTTGTCGCACTAAAAGACTTACGTCCGTATATTAATGAATATACATATTTTTTTAGTTTTAAAATTAAGTTATATAATATATATTTAAAACAACCAACTTTTCAATCGTAATTCTTAGTTCTTCATAGGACAAAAATGTTTTATAAATGTTTTTTTTAATTTAAGAATTTATTTTATAAATTTTACTGCAATTAAATTTTTTATCGTAGGATTAACATAATAGTAGGTCATTTTAATTATACGTGTTTATAGTGCCAGTGAATAAAATTTCATGGTATTCTAACCAACTGTTCTGATGATATGAAGTGCGAAATGACTTAACTATTAAAAAAAAAATGGTTAAAATTTTAAGCAATTATATATTTTCTCTTCAAGCTAGAGAAAAATTGAGAGCCATATTTATAAGGAAAAAATAGTGTTTAACTCACAGTAAATTTTTCATATTTCTGAATAAATTATTTCGTAACTACTGATGATTGAAAATACGGCTATGTTTGTCGAGTGTCATTGACTTTAAAAGATACCACACCAAATGTAATAAATTCTTAATAAAATGATAAAAACATGGTTGTGTCTAATCTAGCGATCAAACAAACTCAATCTGCCTTTCAAGATACGAAATAAATTTTATATTGATCACAAATTGAAAGATTTTTTTATTGTATGAATAAATTAAATTTGAATAATATATTTTTACTTTTTCTGTCGAAAGTATTCAACAGTAAGATTAATTCATCTTTAAGGTTAAAATTCACGTTTAATCATCTGGCAACGTACATTCGTCTTCGATGTTGTAGAATATCGATGGTCGATAAGCGACTTTCGATGAATCTGTTTCTCTTCGTTCATCGTGGTATGAAACAAAAGAACCAACCGACACTACACTGAAACTGAGAAAATTGAGTTCAATACAGCTCTAAATTAAAAATTCCATTTGCTAATGGTCGGTTGTCCAGTTCAAAGAAAGAACATTATTTGGCCTGAAATAATTTTAATTTTTTTTAGCTAAACTTTGTTTTTCCTTACCAGCTAGCTATTTAATTTCTAAACTTTTGTGGGTTGGTTCCGTCTTTCATAATACTGTCCAATTATTCTTATTTATTGTCGACCAAGTTATTATTTTTAGGCCCTATTATTAATAATAGATTTTAATTTTCTCTTATGCTTAGTCTCTTGCTGACTCATTAAAAATCAATCTGAAAAAGTATGCTATTTCATTCATATAAGTTAGTTTTATCCTTTTTTCATTGTTAGAAGGTTTCACATGAATCTTTATAGACAATGCTGCGTCATACATGTAATTTATCGATTATCCCATTTTCATTGTTAAAAGGCTGCATATGAATCTTCATTAACAACGCTGTGCCATTAATGTAATTTATTTTTATCACATTTTCACTGTTAAAAGTCTGCATATGAATCTTCATTTACAATGTTACGTCATTAACGTAGTTTATCTTTTATCAATTTTTCAATGTTAAAAGGCTCCATATGAATCTTCATTGACAATGCTGAGTCATTAATGTAATTTATCTTTTATCATTTCTTTAATGTTAAAAGGCTGCATATGAATCTTCATTAAAAATGCTGTATCATTAATGTAGTTTCTCTTTTATTATCTTTTACTTGTTATAAACCTGCATATGAATGTTCATTGACAATGCTGTGTCATAAATGCATTTAATTTTTTATAATTAGTTTCATTGCTAAAATGCTGCATATGAATCTTCATTGACATTGTTGCATCATTAATGTAGTTTATTTTTTATTGCTTTTTAATAGTTTAAAGGCTGAATATGAATCTTCATTGACAATGCTGTGTAATTACTGTAATTTAACTTTCATAAATTTTTCATTGTTAAAAGGCTATATATAAACCTTCATTGATAATGCTGTGTCATAAATGTATTCCCTTTTTTGTAATTTTTTATTGCTAACAAGCTGCATATGAATCATCATTGACAGCGTTTTGTCCCGTACACAAAATATTTATTGGAAGAGGTACATTTTATGGTTATGTAATAAATTACTTAATTTTTGAATTTTCCATTTAGAAATAAAAATAAACATTGCATATCTACTATGAGAAAAAATATTCAAAGCTACTTAAGTAAATTTTCTTTTCTTGGTCGTTTTTATTTCTGTCTCTAAAGTTAAAAAATAATAAATACAAAAAAATTACACGACAAAAAATGTGATTTCTAACAAAATGGACTTTAAAAAATGAATGAAGTTTTTTGCTTAATATTTGTTATAATGTTCTTTACTAAATTATCTTTTAAAAAAAATCTTTAATCTTCAATTTTGTCTCATTACAATCAACTTCATGAGAGAGATTTTTTTCAGAGATAGAAAGAACGTAAGGATCTTGAAACCTAACATAAATATTTCAATATAAGAATATATGCTTAGTATAAAATGTCTTAGCAAAATGCAAGCAGATTGAACTTATTTCTTCACATGATACAACTGCTTAAAATTTAACGAGTTTCCTGTAACAAGTAGTGACTAAATTTTGGTAATTTTTCTCTTTAAAGTATATTAATGTTACTCTATATGTATATAAGCCCTGTAAATATTTGATATAATACAATTTTTTTCAAAACTTATTAATACAAAAGTAAAATAACCAAGCACTCTTTTATATCCGATAATTCAGTAAAAAGTTAGGTAGTTTTAATAATATTTTTTCATATATTAAGCATATTATCAAGAAAAATTAATCCTCCGAGTATTTCCTAAATCCAGACACTCTTTCATTAATATAATTATTAAGTATTCTCTATGCCTAACAATGTTTAGTTACGAAGTTAATGCAAATTTCATTATTGGTCTGAATTTTCCTCTTAATTCATTTCGGAATGCAATCACCTGTTAATCTTGCAGGAGCCTAAAAATATACCCCGCGTACATCGTAATTATGCCCTGAATAAACTGAATAATTACAAGAGCCCATTGCTGATCAAGAGGATTTCATTTAGCTTATGACTTCTGGGTAATACAAATAACTGAGAGATGAAATTAAGTAGGAGGATATTCAAAGCCTTAGGAAGAATCACGATTACATTTACTGAAAATATTTTCTAAAGTTCGTAGAATACGTTAAGGAAAAATCATAACAAGTATTGATTTTGTAATATTCGGCTCCGACTTTTACCTTCCAAAAAGAAGAAAGTTCGAGTTCGAATTTTAGTGAACCTAGTTGTTTTTAAAGAGGCATATTTCCCATCTGTTAGCAATGTAATCTCAGTTCTTTCCCTTCTTTCTCATTTGTTCTCTATGAAAGATTTCTATTGGATCTCTTATTAAAAGTTACTATTGGTTCTCTCTGGGATCCTGTATAAGTTTATAAATACATGTGATGTTCTTTTTTTAGTCAGTTTGTGTTTATCTCTTTCTTGTTTACCCGGTCCTAACTTAACGTAATTGCCTTTTTTATTCTAGCACCCGCTGCAGACGCTTTTTCTGTCGACTTCCACGAAATGCACTGCGATGTTATTGGTTTCTTGTAATGGGCGGACCATACAAGCGAACCAACATGCCCCCCCCCCCCTGGTGCCACGTCAATTTAGACCAAGCATCCCTCGGAGGTGGCAAACGAGACAATATAAGACATTTATTTTTATTTTCAGTGGTTAGGTCTTGTGTGGGTAAGATATAAGCTTTGAACACAGTGAACAAACAACAGAAGAAAATTACCAAGGTCATCACGCCAACAGTTTCCATATCTCACAATATCTCGACGCCTCAGATTTTGCATGGAGGGCTGTGCAATGCAGTAAGTGGCTCTGTCCATTGCTTTTCCAGAATTACACATCGGGCAAAAAGACTCACACGGCAATCGAGTAAATACGCCGCAAAGTAGTTGGCTTTATGAAATACAAAAAGATCACTGCAGTCCGGTGTTGGAGGCTAACCAGTTAGACCCGCTGGAGCTTTGATTAATCTGGATTCCTCTTCCCTCGCATTTTTTACATTATAAAGTGTGGTATAAAGACATGAATTTTCCATCGCTGATGAAAAGGATTGCATTTATACCATCTAATAATGACCTAGAAGTTAGGACGTTGGGTCCGAAATCCAGGAATAGTAGGTTCAATTCCTATTCCTGGATGGTATTCGGTACAATTAATCCTCAATATCCTCAATATATCTTTAAAGTAGTAACTAATGTAATGCATAGAAATTAATTAAAATTTAAATTGGTAAGACTGAAATAAACCGACAAGAGAGAGAAGAACGGAAGAATAGATCAGCGGCCAGGAAAAATTCTAACTAATCGTGACAGATACAATAAATCTCAAAAAGTCAGTGGAGGAACCTGATGTAATTCTACGTCTAGTGAAACAGATTCCATACTGAAGAACAATTTTTGTTAGACGATGTATACTGTAGACTTAGATGACAAGAGTGAAATTGCATCTCAGTTTATCCATAAAATAACCTCTTTATCCTCTATTTATCTTTAATCATCATTATTCGTTAACCATCAAATCATTGGTTAAGAGGAATTTCTCTCGATTACCGGAGAAGTTAAAAGACAATCTGAAGAAAGTGATTGGAAGGTGATTGAACACTAATAGGAACTTCAGAAAATCGAGCAATATATGAAAGCAGCAACACAAATGTAATCGTCACATAGGGCTCAATATTGCAGCGTTATCACTTTTAAGTGTCCTTCAACTAAAATTGCTCACAGGTTACAAATGAATAAATTAAGATTTAAACAAATTACATGCTCAAAATAAACACACTTCATGTCGTGAAAAACGCGTATTTTATGTTTTATTCCTCCTTTTGTCAAAGAACGTTTACTATGGCTATTTTATTATACTTACTGTTGCCAGGGATTAAATCAATCATGGTCTCCCGGGGTTGAATTTAGTGAGGTCTTACTAAGTCCTATGACGTATAATTCTTGCAATTTTCATCATTTTATTGCAGACAAGAGCCCTAACTTTGCTTTTCAAAAATATTTCAGAAAAGCAAAGACATATATATAACTGCTTGGAAATTAATTAAATATTTCTTTTTAACTCTCAGATGATTCAAGGAACACTATCTTGCGTTTGCTCTGACGTCTTCTTTTCAGCGTCATATAAATAAAATCGAACAATATCTTTTCAAAGATGAATGAAATGAATTTCCTCTATTATTTACTTTTCTAGAATTCAATTAAACTAGTTTTGATTATAGTTTTCTTTGCCTCCTCTTTTCATTGAATAATGCTGGGTTCTAGAAGAGGAATTTCGTTGAACTAATATTAAATTACAAACGACATCATTAAATAGGTTTATTCTATCATGCTTTGTTGATATTGTAAGCAGTAAAATTTTAAGTTAAATTTCTCGATTGAATTGGAAAATATTGAAGTCAGCGGATGAATCTTAAAAAAATATTGTTTTAGAAATTCAAGCGTGTTGAAATTTATAATTTAAAGAACTTGCGGGGGGGGGAGCCCTTGGAAACAACTCTCTTCTTCACAAAACTGGAGTAGTTCGGTTATAAAATCAATCTGTTTCGTTATAACAATCAAGATGTCAGATATATATATATTTTCCAATGTGGAGGCACTTGTCGTGTGACATTCGCCTATACCACGCCGCAATTTTACTGCCCATTTTATTGTGGGGGCACCATATAGGCGGACAGCATTACCCCCTATGAAGGGACGACACGAACGGAGGCATATTTCGTGGCGCGACGCCAGGATTCGATCTGAGCACCCTCAGCACCGAAAACCAGCGCGCTGTACCACTGGGCCACCACAAGCCCAAGATGTCAGATATATATCTAAGTAAATAGACGTTGTTATTATCTAACAATTATTAGAATATGAGTACCCATTCATATCTCTCGACTCTTTCTTGCAACGAAGAGAGGTTCTGACAAGGAAGTGAAACGCAATGCATATGTACATCCTTGTTCTAGAACGACAGATGATCTGGACTTTAAATTGACAGAAGGTTAAAAAATCACGTTCTCTAGCCAGAGTATGACCGACTCATAATTAGGCAAAAACTTAGGGCACTGGGAAAGCGTGCCTTCATTACCATTGCAAGGACATTTCTCTGAAATCCGCCTGTAACTCGTCTGTCAGAAAGCAAACGTTCTGCGGAGTACCATGAAACGGTTGCTAACACCAGAAACGATCCACCGACATTTTTTTTTTGCAATTATAACGAAACAAACAGAGCGTCCGGTTTCTTTCAAATGTCTTAAACGTGCGAGCGAGATGAATACGTTAATGTCAACTCTTAGCAGACGCAAGTAGAGTTTCAAAGCTTGATGTTCCTTGTGTCATTTAACGTTCTTTTAGGGCAATTCTGAGACTGATGGGGTGATTTACCTTTTGCTACAGTAATATGGAAGCTAACTATTTGTAGTTCTTAGTGAAATGTCGTCTTTCTGTATGGAATCGTTTCTATAGGCATTTACATTTGCTGTTATGTCTCGGATTACGGATTTCCTTTCAGTCCTCGCCTACTCCATATTGCTCGCCTTTCTTGTTCGTCGCTAGCCTTAGAATTTGGCCTGAGTGGATGTTTCTTTTCCATACTTAAGTATTTCTGACTTAAATAATTATATCCCTTTCAATATCTGCAATTTTAATAACAGTATACTGCAATACAACATTATTGCGTCTGTAGGTATTCCTCCGAATTCAAAGATCTTCTATAACAATGGAAATCAAATAGAAAGTAGAAAAAAATATGACAAACAGCAGAGAGGTACACAGTCTTGTCAAAAGCAATAAAAAACTGTTCACTGCAGGGAAGAAATAAAATATGGTTCAGTATCTACGGATATCACACACGTTGAATTTTCTGAATTCCACAAGAAGAAATCTGTTCTTATACACTTGTGAAACTGTATGACCTGATCCGGTCCTGGTTGAAAATGCGGGTCGGGAGCACTATAAATTATAGAAGATCAACAACAGGTTGCTATACAATTTTTAAAAGATGGCGATCCACAACTTCGCTTTTCTAGGTGACCCAATTCGGTTGCCTTATCCCTTTCAATAGTCCCTCTCTTTTGTATGAATTAATTTTTTGTGTATATGGAAGCATTAATGAAAGATTAGAGAGGAAATGAAACGTAACGAAAAAAAGTTACAGCATGTTTTATGAGACTATGCAAAACTCAGGAGATAGCGTCATTGCTTCGAAATTCTTGGAGCTCTCACATTTGGAATACTTTAAAGCAATGGTGCACGAAATTGAGGGTCGAGAGAAATTTGAGGGGTCGCGCAGAGTTTGAAACTGGACTTTATAAAGTAATATCAAATTAAATTATTTAATTAAACATATACTTGGATTTTTCTATAAGTACATATATTTAATATTTTTATTTACAATTTTTATGTTAAAAATATCATATGTTAGTGTGATAATGTTATACAAGGTGTCAATAAAACCTCCAATAGCAAATGTGTACTTACAATGCTTCCATTTTATTCTACCTATCTGTAGGAGACTGGGATTTCAAAATTAGTAGTTATAAAATTCAAACAACGATCGAGACTAAACCAGGAAGATGATTGGAGAGTGGCACTCGCATACACAGGGTGTTCCAAATTTCGACCGACAAATTCAGAGGGGTGATAGTACTCATCAAGACGAGCAATAATCACATAGGAATGTATGACCGGAAACAAGAACCTGACGCTAGAGGGGGCTGTTTACTTAATTGGACCGTACCTTACAAACCCCACTAGATGGCCGGAAATATCGTATTTTTCTGGAGAAGGTAGAAAACTCAAAAAACAAAACAGAATCACATACGAATGTATTACCGGAAGCGCAAACCTGCTCAGCTAGAGGATAAACAAAGAGTGATTCTGTTTTGTTTCTGAGTTTTCTACCTCCTCCAGAAAAATGCGATATTTCCGGCCATCTAGTGGGGTTGGTGAGAGGTATTGTCCGATTAAGTAAACAGCATCCTCCAGAGTCAGGTTTGTGTTTCAGGTCATGCATTCCTATGTGATTATTGCTCGTCTTGATGAGTACTATTACCCGTCTGAATTTGTCGGTCGAATTTTAGAACACGCTGCATTTCTCCAAATATTGAAAAAATATAACGTGAAGTCCACACTCACTCTTCACAGTCATTTTGTTATACTTTGGTATTTAAAAATAAATTAAGTTTAAAATTTTAGAATTGTTGATATGAAGTTTAAAATTTTGAAATCATACACTATTTCAATTTGAATTTTTGTTAATTTTGACCTATGTGAAATAAAAATACAACTGCATATTAATGTTTAAATAATGTGAAGTTTTAGTCACGAGAAGTGTCAAAAATAAGTGCAGAAGGTAATGAAGATATTTCTATTGTTATTATTCAAAGTAAATATATGCCCAAATTCAAAAATGTATTGATTTTTTTAAAAGGATTTCAAAATTTGCCTATTCCGTTTTTCTATTTTTTTTTTAAATTTTCCTAATTTTTAAAGGAAAGTTTTCAACTAACAAAAGTTATCATTGGGTCACGTGATTTTTTATTTAAAGGAAATGGGTCGCGGTCGAAAAAAATTGCACAGCACTGCTTTAAAGACACGTATGTCAGATTATAAACATATTAGATGCTTAGTGTGTGATTGAAAGCCGTTTTAGTTGTTCAAATCTTGTTACTACTCACTGAAAGTTGCAATACGTGTTCCGAGTGTTGATAAAAAATTACTTTTAACTTGCAAAACGGCATTAGAATCAGACTTGCTATGTGATTCGGCGAGCTGTCATCTCAATTTAGAATGATTTTTATTTGTTGATTTTCGATGCAGCCGAGTGAACACAAAAAAGGATATCACTGCACCAGAAAAAATCCATGATATTCGCTCATCCGGTGAAATAACGACCTAATTTCAAATACTGCAATTTTACAGGAGTGACGAAAAAACTGAAATGTAATAATTAGAATTAATGTAATAGAACTTGGAAATTAGTAATGTATTTTGTAATTGTTCAAGCTGTTTTTAACCCTTTGAGGGGCGGTGTTTGCACAGTGCAAACGCTTAAATCTCGCCCTTCTTTCACTTGCATTCAATGCATTCCAGTTAAATGAGGAGAAAAATGGTTTGTGCTGCCATCTGTTATCAGTTTAAAGGAGTAAAATCATATTACAACCTTTAATGGGAAAAGTTTTCAAGATTTGTAGGTTAAAAAAATCGAGAAAAAGATTTGCACCATGCAAATGGTCAAAGTTCTTGCCCCTGAAAGGGTTAAAGTGTTTACGTTCTAACACATAAATTCTAATTATTTCATTTCAGTTTTCTGTAAAATCGCAGTATTTGCAGTTAGGCCGTTATTCCACCGGATGAGAGATTATAGTAATGGAGGATATCAGATTAAAGTGCTTGGGATTTCTGAGGAATCTCATCAGAGTGGAAGCATAATATTTTACAAGTTTACTTCGATAATAAAAAAAACTGCCAGGAAGAAGTGTGCCACATCTGCTAACAATTAATCAAAACATGAAAAAATGAATGCTTCGAAGCACAATTAGGAGCATTTTCCAGGAAATCCAGATGAATTATCGAGTCGTTTTATAAGAAACTAGCTGAAAACCCGCACTTCGCTACGGAGTACATTCAAATTAAATACAACGGTCAATGTATGAAATTAATGTCAAAACAAAAACAAAAAAATATATTTATAATAAATACTACAATCAATGAATGCAATTGATGTAAAAAAAAATATTTATTAAAAAGTCGAAAGAAATATTTTTATAGACAAAATAATGTAGAAGAAAATATTCAAATTAAATCTAATAGGGCATACTAAAGAATATAGTACAGTTAATATAGTACAGTTTGAGGAACATTTCTTTTACTGTATTTGAATATTTTTTTGGATAATGTCCAATCTTCGGCCACATTATCAAGAAAAAAAAAATTTTTTTTGTCTATTTCGTTGTTACGGACATGACGATAAATTTATTGAAAGTGCCAGAAAAAGAAATCACGTAATCAGAATTTAATAAATTAAATTCTAAAAATTAATCTTTAAAAATTGACCTAAAATCAGAAAATGGAGGTAGAGATTCGAAAATTATTTCATTTTAAAGGAATTTTTATAATCTTTCTCGTGATATAAATTTTATATCGCTCAAATTATTATTTTAAATGCAAACTTGAATAAAAGTTTCTAAAACAGCTTAAACATTTAATATTAAAACATCTAAGAAGAATATTTAAAAAATCTTTCTCAGTGCACCCCTACACTATAAGAAGAAGAGCCATAAAAAATTTCAGCCCTTTAGGTCCAGTGGTTTCGTATGTGCATTGTATGACAGTCAGTTACGGAACTGTTTTATATAGAGACACTAGCTGAAAACCCGCACTTCGCTACGGAGTACATTCAAATTAAATACAACGGTCAATGTATGAAATTAATGCCAAAAAAATAAATATATATATTTATAATAACTGCGACGATCAATGTATACAATTGATGTAGAAATATATATATATATATATATATATATATATATATATATATATATATAAATCGTAAGGGATATTTTTAAAGACAAAATAATGTCCAATCGTCTGCCGCATTAGCAAGAAGAAAAATATTTTTTTGTCTATTTAGTTTTTATGCACGTGACAATAAATTTATTTAAAGTACCAGAAAAAGAAATCACGTGATCAGCATTTAATAAATTAAATTCTAAAAATTAATCTTTAAGAATTCACCAAAAATAAGAAAATAGAGGTAAATATTCGAAAACGGTTTCATTTTGAAGAAATTTTTGCGATCTTTCTCGTGATATAAATTTTATAACCCTCAAATTATTATTTTAAATGCAAACTTAAAAAAAGTTACTAAAACAGATTAAAAAGTTAATTTTAAAAAAATCTAAGAAGAATTTTTCAAAAATCTCTCTTAGTGCACCCCTACGCCATAAGAAGAATCGCCATGCAAAATTTCGGCCCTTTAGGTCCAGCGGTTTCGTCTGTGCGTTGTATGTCAGTCTGTGAGTGAGTCAGTTACGGAACTGTTTTATATATATCGATGAGAAAACATAGATACATCAGCGAGAAACGAAAGAAGTGTCACAACAGTGTTATACCACTCAAACAAGGTTATGGCCACTGTTTCTAGGACCCCCACGGTATAGATTTTAACCCTCAGACGGTACGGTGCGGTTCGGATCCGACCCAAGGGTGTATTTTCTCCCTCCTGTACTCTCCCCTTTTATTGCAAGAGATCGAGTTGACAAGGAACCCTACCACCCTGTCTTGCAACAGGTGTTGGAGAGTTTGCAATTATACGTTTGCAGTAAATACGAGGGTCTTCGTTGAAAAAATTTTTTCATGATCATTAGCCATTTTTATTTAGATTTTTAAATTTATTATTTCGGTTTTGAAGGTCAAAAATGTCAGTATATGTTATTTTTCACATTTTTGTGCTGGGAAGTTTGGTTTCAATAACTTCTAAAACTAGGTACAAGACTAAATTACATATTAGACATAATATATACTACATTCTATGTAAATGCCAGAGAGATTTACTTTGCTTAGCAAAATTAAGGTATCCGACTACATTTAAAACATCTATTTTGACGAAAATTCCGAAATTGTTTTTATTCCTTTTTGTTTAAAAATTGTAAAATTATGTTTCTAAATCAGCTTTTGTTTTTTTCTGTACGATCATTAGAAATGAAATGAGAGCGATTTAAAGATCAGCAGCAGGTATAAGTTTCAATCGTTTAAAACTTTAATCGTGTTTTCTGAAGAACTTATTTTTCATCAAAAATATAAACGACTCTTGTGATAACTCAAAATCTAAACATGATATGTCTATTAAATTTTTCACGTATGTTTTTCATAATAATAAGAATGTAATGGACTACAGATTGGGCTCTAGGTATATTATTTGTTGATTTATAGCTGCCTTTATAAAAAATCTCATGAAAAATTACTAAAATTTTACATGTAATTAAATATAATGACCTGTATTTTTTTATATTTTAAGATATCGATTAGCTTGTAGGTCATTACACTTAGAAGGTAATTATGTACATATGAGAAAAAAAAAATTAATATTATATGCATATTTTTTTTTAAAGCTAAAGCCGTTTTTGTAAAAATTTGCTAAATTTCGATCCAATTTCCTCAATTTTGTAAAAATTTGCATAGTTAACGTGTATTTTTTCATCATTTTCGAGTTTTGGTGTTATATTCCTTCGAAAAACAACATAGAAATTTTCGCAAGTAACGTTTTTCAAAAAAGGGGCTCCGGAAGTAGCCGAATACCTTAAAAATAGTTGTTTATTTTTCTACAAAAATATTTTTTTCACGTAAAATATTATTAATAAGTGTTATTATGCTAAAAAATTGCTTTTTGTGTACTTATTGCTACCAAAACCTCATCAAAAAAGAGATCGGGTAGGATCCGAAACGACCGTACCATCTATTCCGTCTCAAACCACTATACCGTTTGTAGGTTAAAAATACTTGGGAAAGTGCAAAACAATCCCCGTAGATTTCTATGCATATTCACTGGATCATTTACAGGATGAAATAAAGTCCAAAAGAGCACATTTGGTGAAAAAAAATATGTTATTTTTCCCCCAGGACAATGTTCCTGCTCATTCATTTTCAATTGCGGCAGCAAAATTGTTATACGATATGACAATTACAGTACGAAATAGTCCCCTACCCTCTGTGTTCTCCAGATTTTACCCCCTTGGGCTAGTGCGTGTTCCCAAATATGAAACGAATTCTTGCACAGAAGAAAATTAATACATCAAAGTCCGAAGTTATTCAGGAAATACACACTTAGTTTGCGGAGTTAGAGAAGTCTTTCTTTATGGAAAGGATAAATGCTCTTGAAATCTTTGGGAAAAAATGAATTGACCTCAAGGCGGAATATGCAGCAACACTTTTCAAATAAACGTAATTTTCATTATTTTTGCTTCGACAAATCAAAGTATAGTCTTATATTTCATCACAATCTATATCATCTGTTATATTATTATTTTTCCTATTAATAACTGACTTCTGTCACAAACAGCGATTTTCGTAATTATCGTATTTAACTCTTATTCTGTTTGCAAAATATCAAAGATATCCGAAATTAGGTTCCTTATTACACGAAGTCAAATTGAGAAAATATGAGTAATTATAATCAATCGCAATTATTATAATCCTTGTAGCTCTTGTGTATCCCGAATCGCTACACATTAGACTATAATCAAACCAAATTTAATCGCCATGCCAGGATGTTAAGAAGAATCTGGGATATTTTTCGATCCGCTGTTTTCAGTCGACTTGAGAAGTAACTGAAATTTGTAAGGAGAGGTACAGCAATTATTTGGCAATGTATCTGAAGATAAGTATAGGAAATGCATATATACACTTACATATATTAATGCCATAGAAATTAATTAATGCCAAAGAAAATTTATTTATAAAAATATCGTAACGGATATTTTTATAGACAAAATAATGTAGAGGAAAATATTCAGATTAAATCTAATAGAACAGCTGTCTCCAAACGATGGGTCGCGACTCGATGTTAATCTATCAGAAACCACCGAATAAACCATCAGAAAATATAAGAAAAATTGAAACAAATCGAATTGTGTTCAGATTGTTTTCTTGGTTCTTGATTTTTGGTATCCGGGGCAGACAACAGATCCACTACATCCCTCCCGGATGACTCACACAGTCACACAGGTGGTGCACACTCTGGCAACGCCGCTCCGCCATATATATATATATATATATATATATATATATATATATATATATATATATATATATATATATATATATATATATATATATATATACATATATATATATACATATATATATATATATACATATATATATATATACATATATATATATATATATATATATATACATATATATATATATACATATATATATATATATATACATATATATATATATATATATATATATATATATATATATATATATATATATATATATATACATATATATATATATATATATATATATATATATATATATATATATATATATATATATATACATATATATAGATATATATATATATATACACATATATATATATATATATATATATATATACATATATATAGATATATATATATATATACACATATATATATATATATATATATATATATATATATATATATATATATATATATATATATATATATATATATATATATATATATATATATATATATATATATTTGCAGTATTTGATGGTAAATTATATATACATAAGGAAGGGGATACGATACAAATAAGGTTCTTTACTCCACCATGGACCGAAGGACCGTGGAGGTATTCCGATAAAGAAAGGTGGGTCACCACCTGAAAAAGGTTGGGAACCACTGTAATAGAACATACTAAAGAATATAGTGCATTTAATATAGTACAGTTTGAAGAACATTTCTTTTCCTGCATTTTAATATTTTTTGGTTAATGTCCAAGCGTCTGCAGCATTAGAAGGAAAAAAATATTTTTGTCAATTTATTCCGTTGTTATGCACGTGACGCAAAATTAATTTAAAGTATCACTAAAAGAAAAGAAACCACGTGATAGGTATTTAATAAATTAAATTCTAAAAATTAATCTTTAAAAATTCACCAAAATTCAGAAAATGGAGGTAAATATTCGAAAAAGATTTCATTTTAAAGGAATTTTTATGATCTTTCTTGTGATATAAATTTTATAACCCTCAGATTATTATTTTAAACGCAAACTTTTAAGAATGTTACACAAACAGCTTAAAAATTTAATTTAAAAAAATCTAAGAATTTTCAAATATCAAAAAATATCATAAATCCCGAATATATATATAAATCATGAATATGTATATAATAATTAATTAGATAAATTTGAAATGTTGATTCAAATTAATAAAGAATTAATTACTAGTAGAAAATTACTGGATGTATAAATGTATATTAGCGAACATAAGTACGTTAGTTTTATATTAAGTTATTTTCTGTTATATTTCTATGCATTAAAATTATATTTATTTATAACACATCTTATAGAATTCTTCATTAACGTATCACTCCCTAAACAAAGTAGAAAATGTAAAACGCACTAAATGCAAAATAAAGCAAAACGTGAAAGCATTAGTGCAAAATAAGAGAATTGGATATTACCTGTACCCCCGAGAATCGCATGATCGATAATTTTTATTAAGTATACGTTTAGAATAATCCCTTATCTTCAAAGTACTCCAAATTAGATCTTAATTAATGGATCCGAAATTGAGTTGATACTTTAGAAAGCAATTTCGCCTGTGGTATGTTTCCAGAGAACAAGTAGGATTATATAATTTTACCTCCCGAATAAATACAAAACAAATTGTATTTAAAATTATGCCGCTGAGCTTAATCCAGAATTCGAATTCCATTTCATTTCTCATTTCGTATTCATGAGGAATTCATTTTGGCGAAGCGATGGTTGCGATTGCGTCTAATTTCTAAAGCTTTCGAAGATGAAAATATAAATTACTTTGGATGTTTTTGTGCTGATGATCTTCGGTTTAACTCATTTTATAGGATCAGAAATCACCGCGGTATGCAATTATTCCTATTTTTTTTCATTGCTGTTATTTTTAACAAGACTACCAATTCATAAAAAAATTTACTTTTATTCTTTTTTAGTTCATTCTTCCACTTTTTATAAGATACAAAAACGTCTTCAGTATTGAACAAGAATGACACGGGATTCCACGTGCAAAAATAATAATTAAAAAAAATCTCTACGAGCAAGAAATTGGTGTAAATTTTGATTTTTTTTTAGCTGTTAGGATAAATTTTTGCAGCAAACTATTTATCTTCACCATTTAGGGATTTTATTTACAAGACGTTTTAAAAATGAAAATATAAAATTTAAATTTTTTTAATAACATTTTAGTCTGCATATACACTGACCGGCCACTTTATTATAACCACCTGACAGTTTTATGCAAATGAGCTATTGAGTCACAGTGTTGCTGCTAGAGGGCGAGATCGCTATAAAAAGGAAATGCAGGACAAGTAAACCCTCAATTGAACAGTGTTGTTTGAGAAAATATGGGCAAAAAACGTGATTTAACTGAGTTTAGAACGCGGGATGATTATAGGCGCTCGAAGCGTCGGATCCAGTATCAGCAAAACGGGTGAAGTGTTCAAGAGCAGCAGTTATTAATGTTTACAGAGAGTGTACTACCAAGCAGAAAACCGGGTCTCAACGTCAGGCTTGTGGTCGTCACAGGCTACTGAATGCTGGATCTGACAGGAGACTTCATAGAGTTGTCCAGCCCGACAGAAAACCAACAGTGCGTCAAATCTTAATCAAGGAGCAACTGCGAACGTCTCTGAGCGAATTATTCGCCGCACATTACACCATATAGGCCACGGAAGCCGACGACTTGTTTGAATGCCTCTAATGACTGCTTTGAACAATAGTAGACACCTCCAGTTCGCAAATGAACACAAGGATTGGATAGTAGATGACTGGAAAAGGGTGATATGGTCCGATGAATCGAGTTTTCAGCTACAACATGCAGATGGCGGGGTGCGAATATGGACGAAACTGCAAGAAAACATGGGTCCCAACTGCATTGCCGCAACACTTCAAGCTGGTGAAGCCAATATTATGGTTTGGAGGTTGTTTTCTTGGCATCGTATGGGTCCTTTGATTCCTGTGACGTCTGAATGCCCAAGGGTATTTAAGTGTTATCGCAGATCAAGTACACCCTGTTATATTAATGGTGTACCCTGCCGGGATTGGATACTTTCAGCAGGACAATGCTCAAGTCATAAAGCGGGCATTGTCCTCAGATGGTTCGAAGAGGATGGCGGAGAATTTTCCTTGCTTCTATGGCCTGCACAATCATCAGATCTCAATACATTTGAGAATTTTTGAGATGAGATCTAACGGGGCATCAGGCAGCTGGATCCAGTACCATCAAATCTTAAGAATTGGAAAGTGCAGTTCATCGGATATGGTTTCAAAATCCTCATATCACCTACCCACATCACATAGAATTCATGCCAAGAAGAATTCATGCAGTATTAAGGGCAAAATGTGGTCCAACGTTGTATTGAGGGGGTGGCCATAATAATTTGGCTACTCAGTGTATATGTGTGCCAGAAAATATGTCCTAATTATACTTTTATTGTGAGAATTTAACTTCATGCATATTAACCAATATGGGTAAAACACATCAGTTTGACAATATGGACTCTAGAACTAATACACTTAAAAATCACTATTCTCACGGGATGGAAAATGGGTATAAATTGAGGTAGTTTAATTTGTTTTATTTTGATTCAGTGTACATTTCCAGCATAGATTGTACAATAAATTATGGTAATAAAATTTTTTTGTTGTGTTAAAGAAAGCTTTCTAGACTTACCAATTCTTTGTTAAGAAATAACGTGAAAAGTTATTATATTTTTTAATGTCTTGTAAACAATACTATGTATTTTTTTTAGAAAGCAAAGCAAGTCGTCTTAGTTAAGGCTTTTTGTATTGCTTATCACCCATATTACGCGGATTATCCGGAATTTCGATTAACCGGATTGTCTATGGTACTAGTTAGTCCGGATAAACGTTGTTTTACTGTATTTAAAAAAGCAGAGCTGATAGAGAAAAACCAATTTTATATTTAGATTCAGCGCCAAAAATATAGCTAAAATCAGTTCTAAAATCCTAGACACCAAATTTTGTTTTTGTTTTTTAGGCCTGTGTCATTTCATCTCTGAAAAAAATGTTACTTAGGGATTTATTTTACGGTGTTTAAATCTAGCATCATACTGCAATTTTTACAACTATTGATCTAATATTTGTTTATACTAGTTCCGTGCTCTTACATTTTTTCTCTTTCGACTTCAGTAGCTTTCACTTTATCTTTTGAATTTTTATAAATTTTTGTTTCGGTCCTTAACTGAGATATTCAGTGCTACAATGTTTTATTCATTCTACAAGTTTTATTTTTTGTTTTGAAAGATATTCCTTTCTTTGATCATCGTTCTTTTTTTATTATCATTTACTTACGATAGTGACAGTGCTTGCTATTCTGGATGGCAAAAAAGTCAATATGTTTGCATCTTCGATAATTTATTTATGTTTTTGAATCAGAATCAGAATTTGTTGCACATTTTTGCTGCATCAACAGAAAATTTTTAGCTCTTGTTTCTTGTTTGCATTTAATTGGTCGCTGCTAATTTCTCTTGGAGACTAAAATTAGATTTTTTCTGTTTGTAAATCCAACAAAATTTTTTTCTGGAAAGAAAATCTTACCATCTTATTAATTTTCTCTGTTCAGATCTAGTGACGGTGTTTGTTACAAAGAGAAAGATTATTTATTTACATCTCTGAGAGAATAAATAAACTTACATTTTTAAACTGGGCTAAAGATTTGTTGCGCGATTTTCGTGCATACTAATACGTTGATTTTTTGTTTGTATGTTTGTTTGTTGTTGAATTTCCTCGGATCTGTTTTCTCTGGGAGAACAAATTGTTTAACGAGTAAATATTTTTCTCCCATAGTGTTTTTTCTTATTTAGAAAAAATTCATCCATGATATTTGACTACTATTTTTGCTGTGTCAGTGATGGCACTTTTTATATTCCAAAGAAAGCGATATTTTACTTGCAGCTTTAGGAAGAATGATTTTTTTTTCTTTAATATGGCTATAAATTTTCAGCACATGTCATTGCGTGACAGTTATATTTTAGTTCTACTCTCCAGCTGACAATTTCTCTTTATTAGTTTTTAGAGACCAACATGTATATATATATAATAATTTCGAAACTTTTTCCCTTGAAGATATCCGTTATATTTTGCTATTTTTTAGTGTATAGATTGGATGATGATTATTAGTTTTAATTACTAAGAATTTATTAACATATTCCAAAGGATAATTAATGCATAGTTTTTGATCAATTTAAATACAGTGCCCCCTCCCCAAAAAATGGTGGGTTTTCAAGTGGTATAGCTATGCCACAAATCCTGTTCCACAATTCCTGCGTTAAATGACAGAAAAACACTCCAAGTTTATGTGTGCGAAAGCTTACGTGTAGATTCCAACAGACTCCGGGACTAGTGCCGGAAAATTTTGGAGAATTCCATTTCCCAGTTATACGGAGCTACTCCACATTTTGCTACAATCGTGCGGGAATTTCTTAACGAAACATTTCCTCAGCGATGGGTAGGACTAGAATGGAGGATTGTCTGGTTCCCATGGTCTCCAAACCTTACCCCCCATGGATTTCCATTTTGGGGGTTACGTAACAACATAAGTATGTTCCATTCCTATTCGAAACCTGGACCGTTTAAAAGAAAGGATCACTGAAGCTGTTTCGTCTATCATGCCGGATGTGTTGTGCAGTGTATGTCAAGAGACTGAATATCGTCTTGAAGTCTGCAAAGCAACTAAGGGACACATCGATGTCTGCTGAACAGATAAGAAAATTGAGGATTTTCCTTTCGATGTGACGTATATTTCATCTCTGTACAATGCTTTGTTTCGATGCTATAACCATTTAAATACCCGCCATTATTTCTTGGACACAGCGTATTTATCGCCAATTTTTGTAACCTTACAAACATGGTTTTGGTCTTATGATTTAAAGGCACTGGTGGAAAATAACAACCAGAAAACCTCTTCAATACTACTTCAAATCTGTTGCGGCATTGAAGAAGTGCTCTTTACGGTCTAGTTCTGGTTTTTTATTGTCAGTTGGTAGAAATTACCTTTTTCAGAAGTGTAAATTGTTTAAAGTATATTTTCCAAGTCTGAGATTTTTTTTGAAATTTCTGAAATTTTTTTTATTTATGTACATCTTTGAGAGAATAATAAACTTACGATTTTGAACCGAGCTAAAGATCTGCTGACGATCTGTTAAATTTCTTGTTAAATTTCTTCGGATATATCTTCTCTAGGAGAATAAATTCTTTATACAGTAATTTCTTAAACCCACTGTTTTTTTAAAATTTCTACCCTTGATATTTGATTATCATTTTTCGCCGAGTGTCAATGATGGTACTTTCTAGTCAATATTCCAAAGAAAAAGATACTTTATTTACAGTTTTTGAGAGAATGTTTTCTCTTTGCTCTGTAAGGCTATAAGTTGCACATTTTTATAATGTGCAAAGCTATAAGTTGTACATTATGTTTGTTGCAGAATTTTGTTGTATGGCAGTTATTTTAGTTCTTCGGTCTTGCAAAGAATTTGTCGTTAGGATATTTTGGAGATCAAGAGGCTTATAGTTTATCAAATAACAACATTTGTTCTACATTTCAACATTTTTTCCCTTTAAGATATCCTTTACATTTTGTTATGTTTTAAGTAAAGATTCCGAGATGATGGTTGTTAGATTGGTTCACAAAGAATTTATTTACATATTACATGAGATAATTTATGTGATATTTTAATGAGCCTAATTATTTCCGTCCATTTTTGTAACCTCACAAAGATCGATTAGTTTTTACACATACTCATGGGAAGTAAAAACTTAAAGAACACATCTTCAATATCTGTTCAGTACCTTTTTAAATTCTATTGTGTCATTGAAGAAGTGTTTTTTATGGTTTAGTTCTTGTTTTTTTGTTGACAGTTGGGAGATATTTTTTCTACAGGAGTGTAAATTGTTTAAAATATATTTTAAAAAATGTGAGAAAATTTGTTTTATTTATTTTTTGAAAATTTCCTTTGTATTTAATTTTTATTTTCTGCAGAAATTGAGTGTCGGTACTTTCTAGTTTGAAAAAGGCAAGCAGGTAATTTATTTGCCTCTTTGAACGTATATATATATATATATATATATATATATATATATATATATATATATATATATATATATATATATATATATATATATATATATATATATATATTCATTCAAGGAAAAGGTTAACCAAGATTCGGATTCATGACCAATTTTTGTTCCATTACCTGTATTTTTCATTTTTTTTATATCATGTAGGCCTTTTTGTTGTAACTAATATTCCTTAGATACCAAATCGTGCAAAGTATATTTAGGTCTCATATTATTAAAAGACGTATTAACTGTAATGTTATACTTTTTTAAGTAACCATGCAGCTTTTTAAACGAATCGAAACAAAATGGTTATGAAGAATTTTATATACTCACTACTGAAGCTATATTAACTATGACCTTCAACAAATAAAGCATTCCCATAATAACCAAATGGGTATTTTTAAGAGGTATCGTCACACGAGTTTCCTTTTCATTGAGGTATCACATTATTTATGGTTCATTTTATTCCTTTTTAGTTGAATACTATTGGTAATGAGATAACTCGTCGCCAGTTGCGTCATCTACTGTTCCTGCGTTATGAAGAGTTTAAGTTGATATCTATACTGTCAAAAAAAGCTCTTTTTAATTTTAATTTGATTTAATACATTAATATATTGAATCTAATAGTATGTACAAATTATCATAGTCATAATCTAATGGTATGTACAATGATCAAGTACAATGGTATGTACAATGATCAAGTACAATGATCAATGATCTAATGGTATGTACAATGATGGTATGTACAATGATCAATTATCATTGTCATAATCTAATGGTATGTACAAATTATACAGAAGAAATGCAGGGGTGAAACTTTTATAGCCATTTTAAGTAGTAATCAGTATTGAATAGTACTCTTTGCTCACGTCTTGGAAGTTCCAGAATGCCGTTGGCAGCACCTGATTTGTTGATCCTTCAAATGGAGCGGTCTATAACCTGCAGAATCTCTGGTGGAATCCGCGGAATTTACAAAACATAAATATAGTTGTGGAATGCAACAAATTATTTTGTACAATAGATCGGTAACAAAACCACGGCAGTGTTCATCCTGTCACTGTGCAGGCGTATGATGTTTGTGGGGAGAGCTCATTCGCTCTCAGGTAAGACAGGAATGTGAGGTACGGGTGGTATAATCTGATTTCATAGGTTCTGTTTCGTGGTGATCTACTATTAAAGTTCCATCCCTCGTAAATTCATGTTATATAAAATTAAGATTCAAAATAACCAATTTCTTGTTATTGTCAGGTGTGTGATCATTGAGCTCAACAACAGTGATTCTGATCACATTTTCAAATCATGTGCTTTATTTTAAACGAACGGGAGTATTTTTTTTTCTTTTTTCCTTGGCTCAATACCCCAACTCAGAGGTGAGCAAAATGTGGACTGCGAGGAAAATTGGAGAGGTCATGGATAATCTGGAGTAAATGTATATTATCCTGAATTATTAAATTAAAAAACAAGCATTATACTTTCTATCTATATATACATATATAACAGTTCCATAACTGACTGACTGACTGACTGACATATAACAAACAGACCAAACCGGAAGACCTAAAGGACTGAAATTTGCCATGGCGATTCTTCTTATAGTGTAGGGGTGCACTAAGAAAGACTTTTGAAAAATTCTTCTAAGATTTTTCAAAATAAATTTTTTTATCTGTTTTAATAACTTTTTTTAAGTTTGCATTTAAAATAATAATTTGAGGGTTATAAAATTTATATCACGAGAAAGATCATTAAAAATTCCTTTAAAATGAAATCTTTTTCGAATCTTTACCATCATTTTCTGATTTTTGGTGAATTTTTAAAAATTAATATTTAGAATATAATTTACTAAATTCTGATCGCGTGGTTTTTTTTCTTTTACTGATACTTCAAATTAAGTCTGCGTCACGTGCATAACAACGAAATAGACAAAAAAAAATTTCTTTCTGATGCGGCAGACGACTGGACATCACCCAAAAAGATATTAAAATACAGGAAAAGATATGTTCCTGAAACTGTACTATATTCTATAGTATGTTCTATTAGATTTAATTTGAATATTTTCTTCTACATTATTTTGTCTATAAAATTATCCCTTATGATTTTTATAAATATATATATATATTTTTTTAACATCAGTTGCATAGATTGATCGTTGTATTTATTATAAATATATATATGACGAGCTTACTAATTCTCGCACTCCCTCTAACTTATTCCCATAATAATTATTCTAAATCTATGCAGTCAATGATTGTAGACCTGTGGAATCAAATACAATTAAATTACATCTAAATCTTTTATTTAAAATACTATTAATTAACCTGATTCAATCCGAGTCAATGTTTCGATCTCTCTCACCCAGTATTGACACGCGCTCCGCTCAATCCGTAATCTAAAGACGCTCTGCAATAATCCTTTGTTACACTTAGGCGCAAAGCTTTCGCGCATGCTCTATGATGTTTATAGAATGTTCGAGAAGCCTCAATTCTAATGACGCTATGCTTTTACTCCGCTTAGCGTCCGTACCTGCTCTAAAAATATTTAGTTTGCCCGACGATTCGAGTGTCTAGGTCATCTAATGAAAACGGGGAAATTCCCTTTGAATCGCGGCGCGCTCGTTCTATGCTCTGCAAAAGTAGTGGCGTTTTGCGCCACGAAATTAATCTATCCTGAAGCCCCTTTTAAATTTTAACATAATTATTTTTCTTTTCTTTATAAATTCTTTACATACATATATATATATATATTTATATTTGGCATTAATTGCATACATTGACAAATGTATTTAATTTGTTTGTACTCCGTAGCGAAGTACGGGTTTTCAGCTAGAAACTACATATTTTTCATATTTTTATTTATCCTTTTTATATCTTGAAATATATTATATTGTTAAAAAAAGGTTTCAAAAGGTCATACAAGGCTACATTGGTTCCATTCGCATTTACCTACATGAGCAAGATCGGGGTTTCAGAGAGTGGCGTTCTCAAATATTTCACAGAATATTTAAGTAACATTAGCTGAGTTCTAGTCTCATCCTTTATTATTATTTTTTTGTATTTTAGTTTCATAAAAATAAATGAAGCATATAATATTAAAATAATACTATTTTTTAATTTTAATTGTTGTTAATTTTTACTTTAATGAAATAGACATAAATATTAATATTTAAATATTAATTTTTAGTGACATGATATTAGGCAAAAATCAAGTATAGATGTTAAGGAAGACATTTTTTTTTATAATTCTTATGAAAAGATAACTTTATACACAAAAATATACAGTTTATTGATTTTTGAAATAGTTTCTTAAATTTTGCTTAGTTTTCCTATTATTTTGTAAACTTTTCCTATTTTTTTTTTTAAATTTGCCAAAAAAAATTTGAAAATTACCAATAAATTTTCAAATGTGTCACGTGATTCTTATTTAAAGAAAATGGATCCTGGTCGAAAAAAGTTTGCCCACCACTGCCCTTTCTGATCTAGAACCTCAAAAATATCTTATAATAAAGAAACTATTAACTTCTTAAATTCCAGAATAAGAAAAAAAAATCTTTGATTGGGGATTAATAGAAGCTGTAATGCGAAATCTTAGTATCATGTAAGTAATAATTGTTACAATTCATGATTGGCTTTAATATAAGAATCGAAATTTAAAAGTAGGATGATTGTTTATATATTTCATTTCAGATCTACTCAAAACTCTCTTGGTCTTATAAACAATGGCACCTGATGGACTTCGGCATTATAGGCACTATAGGCACCTGATGGACTTCGGGGATTATTTCGTCATCGGAAGGAGAATTATAGCATGCGGTGACGTAAGAAGTTATTTATAGAGTTAGACTGAGATCGCGGGGGTTTTCATGAAGATTCATCAATTTCGTGGTCGCTAAAAATACTGGTATATTCAGCAGATAAGTCTGGAGAATATTCTATTGCAAGTTCAGCACTTCACTTAGGAAGGTTAAGAAAGACAAAGGGTAAGGCGGTCCGCTTAAGATTCTCGGAAAAGGATGACGTATATTTTTCGTATACACACACACACACATATATATATATATATATATATATATATATATATATATATATATATATATATATATATATCTATATATATATATATATGTATATATATACGTACAAGGAAGGGGTAATGCAAATTGGACACAAGTTGATATGCATACAGATTCCGACAGGAAATGCAATTTTAAAGTTTAGCGGCCACTGAATGAACATGTTACGCTGCAGCGCATCTCAATTGCGCAACTGGCAGGATATTAAAGAGGAGAAATTTCGATTCCAGGTCATAAATTCTTTGCGAATTTCATTCCGGGTACTCAGGTAGACAGTAATTCTGCCTCGCATACATTTGCGCGAACAACATGAGTATTTATATAGCATTTGAACAATATATAGCATTTGAGAGAGGACGTGTAATTGGGTTCAAACAAGCCGGTTGTTCTAGTCGGAGAATTGCTTGAGTTTTGTATAGGAGCGATGCCACAAGTAGACGATGTTGGCAGGGATGGGTGAACCATGGCCGAATGCATCGTCAAGAATGAAGCAGTCTGCCTAGAGAAACGACAGAGCGAAAGGACCGAGCAATCGTCAGAGTGGCACTCACAGCCCCAGATTCATCATTATCATCGATCGTATGTGCAACTGGTGTGTCAGTGACCACAAGGACCATCCATAGGCGGATCAGAGAGAGGGGGCTGAACTCACGGCGTCCCTTCCGCCGACTACCATTGACCTCTATGCACCAACAAGCCCGTTTGCAGTGGTTTCGGGCACATTCGACCTGTAATATCACTGGAGTACAATTGTCTTCAGTGATGAGTCGTATTAAGCTCCGATGACCAGCAAATACGTGTCTGGAGATGCCCCGGATAGTGGTGGGATACCAACATGACTGTTTTCCGCCATACAGGCCGACTACGAAGAGTGATGGTCGGGGGGGGGATACAAAAATGGGGTGTTAATGATATAAATGATACAAAAAATATAGAGTGAATAGGGAAATTTATCGTCTCCAATAATTAGAAAATTATAGTTAGAGTAAAGTATAGTGGTAGAAGGCGTCGTGATTTTTAAATTTCGTAGAGTATAGTCAGAACAATTCATGAATACTTAACTACTATTGTGAAGTATAAACATTGTAGACAGTCTCTTTTCCGCAATCCTGGTAACACGTGGAAGACGATGCACATCAGCTAAAAAAAACGAGGATCCGGCTACGGGGGAAAGGTGGAGTTAGGCCTGCTACGCAGAATCTGATCCACGAGTCGATGCATCGAATTCCATGATGAAACTGAAAGCTGGACACACCTAGATGCAGTTTGGCGATCAAGTTGAAGGACCCAAAGGTCTGGTCAGATCAGGAACATTAGAAGATCTTGCTGGATGATGCAATTTTGGACATAAAGGATCGACACAAAGGAATACTGGCACAAATTTAAATTTAAGTATATTTTATTCATCGATGATATGGTGACGATGACAGAATAATTTATACAGACTTATGCCAGCCAGTATCGAAAAAGTAGTCCGGAGACCAGAATAACTGAGGGAACTCACCCTGTTCATAATCTACACCACACATGGTAAATATCAGCCTAATAAAATGTTCTTACTGCAAAAAATGCTCTTATAAAAAATGCACTCATAAAAAACACTCGTAAATTGCGCCCACGTCACCATAGGACCATAGGACAAATTAATTAACTGCGTTTCCCTAGGCCAACGTTTTCAAACACAGTTACACCCTCAAACACAGTTACACACTCTTAAAAAAAAAAGTTACCGCAAGCGCGTTCTCTTATATAGAAGAATAGCCTGCTCACAGACTGGAGCTCGTAAGCGCTAGTATGCTTCCGCTCTGATAAATAGATCGCATCTCCTTTTGCACATATTAATCAAATCAAACTTGTAGGAAGGGATAATTAAATAATTTACAAATGCTAGCTGTAGCAAAAGACTATATTAAAACTAAATACTAAAAACTGCGATTACATTGTTATTATATTTAAGGAAAACTCTGTGTATGAATACATTCACTATCCTGCACGTGTTTATCAGTCAAGTTACAGTTCGGTGAGGATTCGAATCGCCATGCGATTTCGAATATGAGAATCGATTCTGTTATTGATATATTTGATTATTGTAGATAATAACAATGTAATTGCTTTAAGAATTCCAACTGTACCTGGAAAATTATCAGTTATATTTTAATCATTAAGTTAACCGAGCAAAGTTAATATTAATACAGCTAGCAAATAATTAATTTAAGAGCTGATATAAATTAATGAAGTTAAATATAGTAGTTAATTAAAGTTGATATTGATAATTATATTTTATATTTAACAACTGAAAAGGTAATTAATTTTCTACATAGTGACATGTCACAGGCGGCCATTTCATTTCATAGCAGGACCCCTTTAGTTGTCATCCGCACCACACTTACAGGACACGTCGACGATATTCTACGCCCCGTTGTGTTGCCCTTCATATCACGCCATCCTGGGCTTACATTTCACAAAGATATTGCCCGCCCGCACATGGCGAGAGTTTCTACTGCTTGTCTTCGTGCTTGCCTAACGCTACCTTGGCCACCAAGGTCGCCGGATCTCTCCCCCATTGAGCACGTTTGGAGCATAATGGGCAGCCCTCCAACCAACTCGGAATTTTGACGATCTAACTTGACAATTGGACAGAATTTGGCATGATATCCCACAGGAGAACATCCGCCACGTATATCAGTCAATGTCAAGCCGAATAACTGCTTGAATAATGGCCAGGCGTGGACTAACGCGTTATTGACTTTTTCACTTTCTGAAGTTCTTTCTCTTGAATAAATGGTCCAATTTTTCTCAAATTGTAATCATTTGCTTTTTGTACATATACATCACATCTAGCGATTTTCGTCCCATTCAGATAACTCCTTGGTGCTTCTTTTTTTTTTTTGGTCGTCTAAGAGTATATATATATATATATATATATATATATATATATATAAAAATATCATATATATAAATATAATCAAACATTTTTCTATTTAGTTCCGTTTGAACTTTATATAATGATTGTAAATAAGTTGTCCTGTATATTTACCTTATAGTACAATGCAAGTTGTCCATTACGTTAAGAGCATTATAATGTCATCATAAACATTTTTGTACAAAGCTTCCCCACACGATTCAACAGGAAACAAGCGCAGTGTTCAGATACTGAAACAAATCCTGAATATCTTAAAAGTAATTCATTTTTAGATGTCTTACAGTGTTAAATATCAGCACTGATCATTAGTACAGGCTTATCAAAATGCATTTCTCATGCATACGAGATGAGAACAGAAATGGAATTTAAATTCGAAAATTAAGATATTCTCAGAGGTGATTTTAAATGCAACGATACAATACGAATTTTTAACGAGTAAATAATGTTTTGTAGTCCATAGCTGAAACTAACCGATACGAATTGGAATCTAAATTTTACTGCAGATGAATGATAAGTTTTTAAAATATTACATCTGTTGTTCTAACTTTGACTGTGAAAAGTAATTTAAACATTAAATATATACTAGTTGGTACCCGTCAAAAAATGACGGCTAGATAGTAAATAAATGTACTAATACACAAATTATACTTAATAAATCATTTCCAAATCTTGAAAATCATAATAATGCGCAGAAAAAAATTAATATGTTTATGCGGTATCGTTCTTAGTGAGTATCTAAAGCCAGATTTTAAAATGTTACTGAGCATGCGCAGAAAGCAATTTTTTAAATTGTAAATTATCGCTAATTAAACAGCGCGAAATAAACAATTTCCATGAGGTTTAATCTTATATTTCACAAGCATAATTATCATAAAAATAAAAATAGCATAAAGAGATCTAGAGAGACTTCTCGGAATAAACGTGTGTATCATTAAAACGTGTTTATCATCACTGAGCATGCGCAGAAACAGTGAGCTTCTAAAGACAGATTTAAACATGCCACTGAGAACACGCAGAAATCAATTTTTAATTGTAAATTATCACTAATTAATAGAAATTGCATTACAAAAACCAAATTTGACAAATCTACAGAATACAATCTTTCTTTTAAGACCAAAATGAAGTAAATCGATGCAGTAGTTTTCTCTCACGGACTGCCCCAAAAGCAACTTAAATATATAGATATTTTCCTTTTTTTCCGTAACAGTTAAAAACAATTTAGGAAACTTGTTGCAGTGTCTTTATGTCTAAATATTTTTTTTATGTAAAAATATTTTTATGTCTTTATGAAAACGGTTGCAGCTCAAAATATACTTACATGGAGTAAAAGAATAATTGAAGTAGAATAATCTTACAAGAGCTTATGCTAATCACTTTATTTGCTTGATTACGAAGCTGGGGTTTTTCTTTCTTTCAAGTGTACGTTTTACAATACTTAAATGTTACCTATAACAAATTGAGATTGACCATATAACTAGGGGCCACCCCACGCCATTGATATATAAGTTTTTGGGAGTTTTGTAATCAGCGAGAAAAGCGCTGGCAAGTTGTGATATCTTCTGTTTACAGTGTAGCTGGGCGCGGTAGCCCGGTTGGCAAGAGCAGCGGGCCAGTGATCTGAACGTCCCTGGTTCGAGGCTCGTCGCTGCAAATCTACCGCCGTGTTCACTAATGGTGGCTGGGGCACGTAAAATAGGGCGTGGCTACAATGTCCTCCATGTTCTCAAATTTACCTCTGGAGGTGCGGGGTCAAGTGTTCCGGTCTCGTCACTTGGCTCGGTTCAAAATGACGGGACCGGTCATTTAGCCAAGTCGGACTCCGACCCTTGCGGAGCTATTAAAAACCGGAGCCGCACCTTCATCGCCCATAGCCTTCGGGACTTGACCTGATGCTACATGTCGGTCAAGGGGCATCAGCTACAACAACAACAACAACAGTGTAGCTTGTACTTTTCTAAATTTCAACTCCGGCACCTCCCCGTGGTGGGCCATGGGGATCTACCGAAAGGTAGACTGCTAACGCCGGAGGAGCGTGGGGTTAAAATCTGATTAAAATAAGCCGCCAAAAAATAGAGAGTGCAAGCGAAAAGATGGAACAGATGAGGATATTAACCGACGATCTGGTTAAACTTAAGCATCATACTGCATCCAACCTGATTAAAATAAGCCGCCTTAAAATCTGATCCTTATCCTTAAAATCTGATTAAAATAAGCCGCCAAAAAATAAAGAGTGCAAGCGAAAAGATGGAACAGATGAGGATATTAACCGACGATCTGGTTAAACTTAAGCAACAGCGTTTAATAAATGCCATTAGTATGTCTAAATTGACAGTAGAACGAAAACGGCAAATAAATGATGATATTGCTGAGATTATAAACTTTGTACCTGAACAGCAAAAAATAATACAATATTTGAAGGGGAAAATTAGTGTTCTTGAGAAACAAGAAGTCGAGAGCTTCGCAGAAGTAGTCAGGGCAAAACCTAAAGAGAAGAAGAAATTAGAAAGAAAATTTAAGAGAGAAGAAAAATATGAGGTTGAAATTATACCCACCACAAGGCAAGATTCTGAGAAAACTAAGAAGGAAACTAAATTGAAGATAAAACTCGAGTTATTGGGTACAGGTATTAAGACCTGCAAGAAGGCAGGAAGAGGTGGAATAATAGTGGGAGTTGAAACTAAGAAAGAACTTGAAACTTTCTTAGGAGAGTTTCATGATAATATTGAACTGCGCTGTGATTATGAAACTACTAAACCCAGGAAGAAAGATCCGAACATCGTCATATTCGATGTTGAAGAGGATTATACAATGGATGAGATCACAGAAACTTTGTAGAGGCAAAATGAGGAAGTAAAAGATAGTAACAAACATGTGGTTACGAGTTATAAATCGAGAAAAGGACACAATTGGGTACTTCGTATGAAAGGAGTTGATTACAAGAGAATAGAGAATACGAAGAGATTTAAGATTGGTTGGATGCAGTATGCATGAAAATATTATAGAATACATGCAATTTGCTATAAGTGCTGAGGTTTAGGTCATGTAGCGAAGCACTGCAGAAATTAAAGAAGGTGTAAATTTTGCTCTGAGAGAGAACATGGGGAGAGACCATGCAAGAGAGAAACTACATGTGGAAGCTATGAGACACACCAGAGAAGAACGGGTATGAAATTTGATGTAAACCATCTGCCGACGGACGCCGGATGTCGCGGATATAAAGCAGCTATGGACAGAATTATCACTTCTACGGACTATGGACTAATAGAGACTTGTCGCTGATTTTTGCTTGTACTTGACTTGGTGATATAGCTTGTCAATTGTTTGTTATTATGATAAATTATTAGTATGTGTTATTTTCTGCACGACTTCTGCAGAATTGTCAGTATTAAGCGATGTATGTTGATTTCATATATTAACAGGGGTGGTATCAATGTGAATAGTATTAATGTTAATTTACTGTTATGCTTGTCATTTGGTTACGTCTTCGATTTGAACAGGCTTTGGAAATTGTAAATTAGGCTGTGAAATTGTTTTGTAAATTCTGGATGAATTAATAAACCGACCTTCCTGTTGGGGGACTGGTCGAAATATTTGGCGGTATGGTGGTTGCCCAAATTTGGGTAGCAAATGCGGAAAGAAGGTTCTCACGGTTTGGCTCCTCGATGTTCTGGTCGTTGGCCGAGGAGAGGATAGTGTCGTTAGCTGAACTATTTTTGAGATGAAGGACTTAGCCCTGTTGGACACAAGGACTAGGATAGTGCTGGGTGTCTGAGCTAGTAGTTGATGATGAGCGGGTTGCCGTCATGACGACTAGTCATTGGTGTTAAAACTTGCCGAGTTATCTAACGATAGGGGCGTAAATTCGCACGACGGCGTAAATTCGCAAATCCTACCACATAACTACCCAAAAATTTGGACCTAAGCCATAACTTACAAAAATGCTGCTATCTTACTGACTATATTTTAATAAGTTAGAGCTGATCGCTGGACTCATGATATCTCAAAGTAAGTCAAGTAATTCCCCTGATGTCCACTTACAACCTTCATATCTCAACATAAGTGAAATCGTAATTATATTTATGTCTATGTATATGTATTTATTAGAGAAAAAATCTGCAGTTCGAAATAAACTTTCATGGAGTTTGAAGTAAAAAAATAAATTTTAGCTTTGTTAATCACTTTCTTTGCTTGATAACGAAGCTAGCATAGACATTTAACTGAGGTATATACTTTACAATACGACTTAAAAGTGACCTATAACAAATTTAGACCCTACCACATAGCTACGCATAAAATTGGATCGGAGCCATAACATAAAAAAATGATTCAATATTGCTGACTATATTTTAACTTATTACAGGTGATCAATGTAATCATGGCAGCTCAACGTAGTTCAAGAAAGTCATCTGTTGTCCACGTACATCCTTTTTATCTCGTTGTAAGGGAAAACTTTTGTGTCAATGTTTATTTCTTTCTTAGTGGAGCTGCAGTTCAAAATAGACAACGTGGCGTAACAGAATGTTTGAAGTAAAAAATTCAAGCTATGCTAATCACTTTCTTTGCTTGATAACAAAACTGGAGTTTACTTTTCCTTCAGTTATGTACTTTACAATAGGACTGAAAAGTTATCTGTAACAAATTTAGACCCTAATTCGTAAATATGCATAAATCTGAACCTCATTGGTAACATAATAATAAAGCTGCTATATTACTGAATATATTTTAATTAATTACAGATCGTTGTTGGATTCATGACAGTTGAAAGTAATTCATTAAAGTCACATGTTGTCCACTTTCATAATTTTTATCTCAAAGTATAAACGTAAAAAGTAATTATGTGGCGCAAGCTGAAAGTACTAAAACCCTGTAGTTTGAAAAACTGCTACTATTTATCGAGTTTTAGTTGAGGTTACTGGAGTTTGCATTAAGTAGATGTCTTATTCAAATAATTCTTTGATAAATTGATCAACCAGGTAACATCAATTTTGTAGTCAGTGAGAGTAAGTTAGCTGAGTATGAACGAAGACTTTCTAATTTTTCCAATAAAAATCTAGGTGCTGATTGCTGTATAGCCGCACTAAACACGCACATAAGGCGGTAAAATGCAAAGTGGCTTTGAGAAGTGGGGACCTTATTACTTCCAGTTTAAGAAGTAATGCGGTATCATTATTCAAATGATTACATGAAGCGATCAATTCTCAGATGTCAAAGT
Source organism: Dolomedes plantarius (assembly GCA_907164885.2). NCBI lineage: Eukaryota > Metazoa > Arthropoda > Arachnida > Araneae > Dolomedidae > Dolomedes > Dolomedes plantarius. The sequence continues at coordinate 253,051,414 of OU015490.1, forward strand.
TTGTCAGGAAGGAGATTTATAAAGCAATTGAAATTCATGGAGTGGTAGGTTTTGTCGATCTTTCAGCTCAAAGAAGGTGAAAACACAGTTTTCAGGAACAAATATTGCACAAGCTATCAACAACTGATAGCGCTTTCGATGGATGTTGGTATTTGATTGAAAAAAGATATTAATTGAATGGGAAATGCATCTTATTCCATAAAAGGCTGGATTCGTCAGAAATAGCGCACTAAACGTAGGTAATTATCAGCGGAAATGAAAGGAAAATATGTAATCTCAAGCAAAATGCTTCATCGAAGAAAACTAAGTAAATACAGTATGAAAATAAGCTAAATATATTTCGGAAATCAAAGGAGAATAAAGAAAAAAAAAGTGAGACTTGAATCTAGATATAATACATAAATCCTGATCATTGAAAGGAGATATCCTAAATGCAATGAGAATACAACTAATATATCAAGATATTAGTGCTCGCCTACATAAAAGCAGTATTAATTGACACAGTGATTTAGTAGATATTAGTATTTTAAGCTTTATCGTTATAACTAAGAATCAACAAGGCTTCACAAATGACATTGTTAAGATCGCGAGCAGCGAGTTGAACAATTTCAAAAATACTAACTTGTGGAGTACTCAACAGCTTCTGAAGTAAAAGTGTACAAGGACTTGGGAAAAATGGTAAACGAACGAACCTCTGGTATGTTACAGAAATAAGCGAAAATTAAATATCAGAGATTGACATCCGATTCAAAGACACACGCAGCCCCTTCCATGTTCTATTAGAGTTCACTATCTAATACAGTATGGTAAAATCAGAAACAATTTCCAGATTTTAAATATTTTATATTTTTACACAGGAAGAAAAGTAGAGGAAATTGGACCATAACCGTAAAATTTATTTACTTGAAATCTTAACTGTATGAGCAATGAACTCAGACAGGAATTTTAAACTATTATTATTCCCTTTACGGGTTTTTATTAATTAGAGAATCTCTCTGTGACATATACTTGTAACCAAATTGTATTGAAAAAGTGCTTTAATTATTATTTCAATGCTATGGGAAAATACATGAAATTAAAAGGTATGTTTCACCAGTACAAGATACCATAAATTAACTCTGTACATCAGATCTGTATCTGGAAACAGTAATAATCATAATACATCCCAACCCTCTTCACAGAAAAAAAAAAATCTATCGTATTTTAAAGTTGTTTTGTTCATTTTTTATGCTCCTTATAAATATAGATTAATTATATTTTCTCTTAGTTCGCATTAAAGACCAAAATAAAAATTGCGCTACTTAAAAATGATTTACTGAAATAAAAGTTAAATTAAAAAAATTTAGTAAAAATTAAACCTTACAAATTCCCAAATAATGCATTATCTCTCTTAACTTACCCCAAAAAAGTGTTCAATTAAATTTGAAAATCATTAACTTTCTTTCGTAGCACTTTAACTCCCGTTTTCTTTCTCCGGAAATTAATTTAAAATCTCCCTAAGTATATGTTGCATGAAATCTGAGTACAACTTTTTCTTGAATGTCTCAAGAGTTCAACAATTCAGGGAGATAAAAATCTCCGTAAAAACTATTTAATTTAAAGTATTTCTGCATATATTGAATTGAGGTTTTGCCTTTCAATCGACCTTACCGTTGTCATGACAACGGTATCGATCGATACCATTCCACTCTGGTATCGATTCAAGTCTGTTTCTTCTCTACATTCCTCGTGTTTATTTTATTGATTTCGAAGTGCTACTATAATTCATTCTTTATGCTTCTTTACCTTTTTAGTCAAACGTTTAAATACTGATAAAGGGCGTAATCAAAGTAGAATGATGTTTTATGTAACAGAGATTTTTTTTTTTCCCTCTTCGTTTGCTATTATCTAATGCCTTATATTATTTTGTAAATATACAGATAATCTAATGCATTTCTTGCCTTAGCTTTTCTTAATTATTGCTGCCTAAAGGGTATTCCTTATATAACTTTTAAGCATGGCTATTTTTACTTTACTTATTTCTGTCTTAGAATGTAGTGGACAAATTTGATATTTGAATATTTGGCACTTGAAAGCAATGATTACGGGATGCAGGGACCGTTGTAAATGCTTTTTGAAAGTGAAATGGATTATATTTACGATGCATGCTAGGAAAACTGATGAAAACTTATCTTTTATTCTTATCTGTATTTTATTTTAATCGGGAAATGAATCCTGTAATTTTATCATTAATTGAATTATTTTAACCGTAACGTAATTATGAAGAAATACCATTTTTTAAATGTATGTATTGGTGAGTTTAGTTATCGATTTTCCAAATTTATCTAACAAATGCACAAAAAAGGTTGTAATCCTGGCAGATCATTCATTCAAATAATTAAGCTATAGATATGCAATTCAATATTCAATGAATTGAATGCATTATTAATCCCTCAAAATCAGTATACTAATATATTTCAAGGTACTATCAACTGTAATAAGAGATACTATATATAAGGAGCATTAAAAATCTTAGCACATTTAAGATTGTTTGCTTTTTTTTCTGTGACTGGGCACTTTATGATTTAACACTATATATATATATATATATAATCCAGGAAAAATATGATGTGGTAAATACATTGATATAGGGAGATTATACGTTATTACTTAAAAAAAATGAGCCTAGAAATACAAAAAAAACTTATAATATTTTGTAGCAAATAAATAAATAAATAAATATATATATATATATATATATATATATATATATATATATATATATATATATATATATATATATATATTTGCGGTAATTTTAATCTAAATTTCTGTAAAAAGTATTAATCTGATTTTTTTCACATGGCTTTTCAGAGAATTTTAAACATTCTTTAAAATATTATATCCTATTGAATTATTCCTAGTAAAGTTTTTTATCGTAGGCGTGTAAGATATTCGACGAGTGTTGTGCAATAGATGTCTCCACTTATTTTTGTTCAATTTTGAAGGTTTACACCAGTGCCGCCATCTATCTTCTGGGAAAGTAACTCCGATTACTTGACCATCGTCCGACGTTATTGAATGCTATTATACGAACTAACATTAAAGACAACTGATGTATCAAAATTAATTAACATAAATTAATTCAACAAAACGATTTGTTCAATGTAATGCAAAGAATGGAACTTAAACTAGTTAAATAAATCCTACATTTTTACTATATTTTTTATGTGATTCAGTATTGTTACAGTTATGAGGTTCTCTAGAAATTAAATTAAAAGTTTTTCAAATATTTTACCTAAAATACGTATTCCTAAACATTGACGAAAATTTCGGACATCTCAAAAGAGAACTTCAATTATTTGCTTTCAATTATCAAACATGAAAATTACGATCATAAAACTTAGTTGCCGAGTGATATTAAAACAGATAGATTACACAACAAAATAAATCAGGGTAAATGAAGAAATAAAAAAGAACCAATGTTTTTAAAAGAAAGCCTCAATAATGTAACGCACATGGTATATGTTATGGCCAACCGCTATTTTTCGTTCATGTACCATATGGTGCTACATGTTATTCTTAATTTCTTTAGTTTTTTAGCACAGATTTTCTCTAAATCACTGAACGAAAATTGATATGCTGTAAATAAGCACATCAAACCGGTTACAGATATGGTAGTTGAAACCTCGGTTTAGGATGATTTATCTTCATCCATGAATTAAGTATATTATGGTAAGCCGTATTTTGATCAACAAATAATGTCACTCAACTTAAAGTATGCGATATATGAAGGCCTTATTTGAATGGTGGAACAACTCCATTTTTGATCATTTTGAGATACAGAACCTTAAAGTCTAATAAGTGCTGAGAAATGAGTGTTGAAGTCTTATTTGTAATGCTCTCCGTTGACAGCAGAAATAAGATGGAGGTGTACCAGATTTAAAATAAGATAGAAATGACTTGTATGAACATGAAAGTGAGGCTAACTCCATTTTCTAAATAAGGGGAGTTTGCCCACTATTCAAATAAGGCCTTCATATAATACTTCACTCCAAAATGTAAGTTAACACGTTATAATCTCATATTTCCCGAACCCAAAAATATCATACAAGTACTAAATTTTCACTATAACTTTTTTAATAGTAAAGGCAAGAAGAGATAGACACTCAGAAAGTAATCTAAAATACCTCAAGGGTTAAAAGACAGATTAATAAATACGGCTTCCGAAAATGTCAAGATGAGTGGGTATAGGTGTTTACGTCGAATTTTTACCTATATTTCCCATAGGGCCTTAGAAAATTTACAAAATATGGATGTCAGGTTTTTTAAAGGATTTGCTATTGTATTCACTAGATATAGAGAATGTCAATTTTATATTGACTGGTTTTAACATATGCAAACACGATATACGCATCCTAAGTTTAGCAACACATTTACAGTCATTAAACAACAATTTCCATAAATATTTTCTGTCACAAATGTCTCACTGTGTTTTATTGAATATTAATGCAATTATTTTATACGCAAAAATGTATATTTCTTTTACAGGGAGCTAATACTTTTAGTTTAAAATGTGAAGGCTTAACAATCCATTTAAAATGTTTGGTTTAAAATATTCGGTCAACTGGAAAACGAACATTTTATGGATATTGTCTAATCAGCAATTTGATTTGAGTTTTAGTCTCTTTGAATGATTTTCACTAATCTGTCATGAAATTTTATAAGAACCCTTTGGATTCGTATCTTAGGACACACTGACCTTATAGTTGCCATGGGAACGATATCGGTTGCTACATTCAACAATCGATTACCGCCAGCAAATTATTGTTTGCATTTCATATGTTGCTTTTAAAGATTCTCAAGTGCTGTTGAAGATTTATTCTAATTTAAAATGAAAGAAATCCAAACTGTAAGAAATGGTATGACTTGTATTTCCCTTTTTAATCAGTTAAACAGAGCAAATTCTGACCACTGATCTCTGGATCTACTGTATTTAAAAAAAAAATAATAGTTTATTTCTCTGGAATGTTATTAAGTATTCGTTTCGTTCAAAAGTAAGGAATCCATTACGTTTTGTTCTAGCCGAGAAGTTACTTAACGCATAGTGGGCGTTTGTTATGGAGGATTTTTCATGTAGATCTTAAAGGCCTCGTTTAGGGTGACGAATAAAATTTACGATGACTATGCGATCTTATTTTTTTTCTTCGACTTTCATATCCATTATTTTAAGTCTTTTATTTTGATTATCCCTTAATAATAAGACAGGTTAGCTTTCCCTTGATAGCTCGGTAGAATTTTGACACATGCAATTCAGTTCTGTATATAAAATTGAATAAATAAAATTGAACTCTAAAAAAGCATACCAAAGGAAACTATCACTCATAAAATGTTCTTCAGGGGAAATAACATAGATTTTTGTCCAAACAAGTTGTTTTTACATGCAAAAATAATAATGTATACCTGCGCGGATGTTTCCAAGAAATAAACTTGTTACTTAATTCATATTATGATAATAAAAACAGACGATTTTAAAATTTGAAATTTCAGTGACCGCGCGCATGCCATCTAGTGCAAGAAATATGTTTATGATGTTTATATTTAGATTTTAAACAAACAATAAAATGTGTAGTTTTAAATTAACAATGCGTCAGAAGTGGAGATCTTAGTCTTTAAAATGGTACCTCATTTTTCAATTTTGGTTAAGTATGGAGGTAGAAAAAAGGATCCTCAGTTAAAAATAACCTTCTAGAAATAATATATATAGAGATAATAAAAGTGGATGATAATCGAATTAGTTCATACGGCTGAGTGGTAGGCAAGTGTCTTTTTATATTCACATTTGCTATAGTTAATAGCGATTTGAGTTGTGTTTTCATAATTATTAATGAAATGTTGTCTTAAAGAGTGAATAAAGTTAATAAGCTATAAAGTATAATCTTTTGCGACATCTAGAATCAGTTGCATAAAAACATAGTTCAGTTTGTAGAAATAAAATAGTAAAACCATATATTACCTATAAAAAAACATTCTAACATAAAGATCTGAAATGTAAATTCACAATTTCTATTCCAAGGGTTTAATTTTTAATTCTTTTTTTATTGTAATAAAAAAAATTCTTCTATCCAGCGGAATTTTTTACCGTTTATTGTTTTTTTTTAATTTATAATGTGCCATCTTTTTGTTTCAGTGGTCTAGTATTTTTTTATATCCCCACGAAAATAAATTACGCCTGAGATTTATTCTCTCTCTATTTATCAAATTTACATTCCAGAGAAGTGTTTAAAATTTTGCATCAGAGAAATAATGCAATTTTAAAAGCTTATTACTTTTGTGATTTAACTTTAGACAGAAATTAAAAACAAGATAATCATTTAGGAAGTTAATTAAATCTTTGACGTTGTTGAAATTGCAGTAAAAAATTACCCATTAAAATAAATCTGGTTTGTCACAAATAACTGAACGTAATTAGTTAAGATTTCTTTTTGTTTTTGTCATGAATTATGCTTTTTTCGTAGCTCATTAATAAATAAGCTTGCAGTAGGCAATGGATGGGGAGGTTTTATGTAAATTAAGTGAGAGCACAAATGACTATATCTATTTAAGCATTAAAATAAATTTATTATTTAAGTTCTTATCTTTTTTTTCAGAATAACTTAAAAAAGTGTTTGTAAAGTTGTAAACAACGTATAATTAATTAAAAATAATTGAGTTGTATATTTTTACAAAATGCAATTATCTCTGTTTTAACATATTCATTACGAATTAACGGGAATTTGATTATTGTCGGTTTGTTTTGAATTTGCTTCCTGTCAACTTAAGAAAAAATTTCCTTTTCAATAAAAGCTCTATTAACCTTGTTTGCAAGATACATTATTTTTCTCTTATTGGAAAAACTCCTGACGCAAAATAAACGCATTTTTATGAGGTTTAGAACAAAGGACATAGACGAATCAATGAACAATAATTACCGCCTTTTATACGCAACTCCATTATACTTTAAAAGCATTATGAATTTTTGATTTTGTAGATCAGTTTTCCGTTTGTTTGCTGTTAACTGAAGAAAGGAAATTCCATTTCAATGAAAGCTCTTTTAATCTCGTCAATATCAGATACTATGTTTTTTTTTCAGAAGCCAAACTCGTGGCTAAATATAAACAGGGTTTAAAAGGTCTTGATTCAGACAATAACTTTACTCTTATATTTCAATCTTCATTACGCTTAAAAAGACTTACGATTTCATTTATTTATTTATTTATTTATTGTGAGCTTTTCCTTTAGAGAATTTTATTTAAATGAAAGCTTAGGAAATTATGTTAACATTTTTTACTAACAAAACTCGTACCATAAAATATACACGGTTAGAACAGGCTAAAATGTGAAAGTAACTATACAGATACACTGCAGGCCACCCAAATTGCAACACCAAGAAAGACAAGAGATATCACAACAAAATTTATTTTGTAGATAACATGTTGACCAAGTATCAAATGAATAAATTTATAGACTTCTGTGAAGTGTGGTTCCTGCCAAAATCAGTAGTCAGAGTAGCCACCATTGTTGGAGATCACCGCTGCCACACGCCTCGGCATTGATTCAAAGAGACTTTGGATGAGTTCTTGGGGTACAGCAGACCAAGCAGCTTCCACACGTTGCCAAAGTTGACCTGCTGTGGCAGCTGGGGATGGAATCTGGGTCAATCGTAGAGTAACCATGGACCACATGTTTTCTATCGGCGAAAGATCCGGAGAGCGAGGCGGCCAGGGAAGCAATTCAATCTGGCGATTGACGAAGAACCGTTGGACAATGCGTGCCACGTGTGGTCGCGCATTATCCTGTTGAAATATGGTTGTGGGCAAGCCCTGAAGGTAAGGAAGGATAACTGGCTCCAACACCTCGGAGATGTAGCGCTGGCTGTTTAAAGTACCGGCAATGCGTACTAGAAGTGTGCGAGAGTGATATCCAATACCGCCCCATACCATAATACCCGGTGCAGAACCAGTGTGGTGGTGCATAACGCAGCTGTTCAGCATCCTCTCCTCACGGTGTCTCCAGACTCGAATGCGATCATCGTGGTGTTGCAGACAGAAGCGTGACTCGTCAGTAAAGACAATTTCATTCCATTCTGCCGTCCACATCCTTCTGTCGTCGCACCATTGGCGGCGGAGACGTCTGTGGTTCTGCGTCAAGGGTAGACAAAGCAATGGACGTCTTGCGGACAGACCACTCTGCTGTAAACGGCGTCGAATGGTACGCGCAGACACTGGATGATGCGTTACAGACTGCATGTGCTGTGCTATGGTTCGTGATGTGACTGAGCGATCCGTCACTGCCATGCGCACAATTTGCCTGTCATCACGTGAAGTGGTACGCTGAGGTGGATGCAAACGAACACGCCGGTCCGTCGTACCCTCCTGCATCCAACGATCACATATCCGCATTACAGTTGTTTGGTTTCGTCCAACACGACTACCGATTTCCCTGAAAGATAAACCACAATCTCGGTAGGCCACTATCCTTCCTCTGTCGAACTCGGATACTTCATCAAAAGATGATCGCTGTTTTTGACGAGGCATAATTGATCGTTTTTTTTAAAAAACCACAAGAAAAACACAATTGCCGAACTTGAAATCGTCGAAATCTCCAAGCCTTAAATAGTGAAGTGGCGCCACAGGCGCGCGTGATGTGCGTCTGCGCTGAAATTCTAATCATTTGCATATCTCACCTCCGCTAATGCATGTTGTAAATTTCATGTTATTTGCATGTTTCCTTCAGGGTGTTGCATTTACAGTGGCCAGCAGTGTAATAATTACCATTTTTGTAATTCCTTCAAGTCTTATGACTTTTATGGTAAGTTTTAAATTTTATTTTATTTAATTTTTGGTGAGCTTTTCATTCAGAAAATTTCATTTCAATGAAAGTATAATCAATCTTGTTAAATCTTTTTACCAGTCAATCTCGTACCTTATAATATACATGATTTAAATAGGCTTAGGTGCGAAAGTACCATGCAGATGATAACTATCCTTTTCGTAATTCTAAGAAGTCTTATGATTTTTATGGATAGTTTTAAATGTGCTTTTATTTTTCTATGTGAGCTTTTCATCCGGAAAATTTCATTTTAATGAAAGTCCAATCAATCGTGTTAAATCTTTTTTCTCGTCAATCGCGTACCTTAAAATATTTACCAGTCAATATCGTACCTTATAATATACATGATTTAAATAGATTTAGGTGAGAAAGTACCATACAGATAATAACTATCCTTTTCGTAATTCTAAGCAATCGTGTAAAATCTTTTTACTCGTCAATCTCGTACCTTAAAATATTTATCAGTCAATCTCGTACCTTATAATATACATGATTTAAATAGGCTTAGGTGAGAAAGTACCATACAGATAATAAATATCATTTTCGCAATTTTATGAAATCTTATGATTTTTATGGATAGTTTTAAATGTGCTTTTATTTTTCTATGTGAGCTTTTCATACGGAAAATTTCATTTCAATGAAAGTCCAATCAATAGTTTTAAATCTTTTTACTCGTCAATCTCGTACCCTAAAATATACATGATTTGAATAGGCTTAGGTACGAAAGTAACCATACAGTTACTAATTATTATTTTCGTAATGCTTTAAGGGGAACAGGACCTTGAAGCTCGACGAAATGACCATAAATATGGTCTAATTCTAACCACAAAAACTCAAATAATATTAGAAAAATAAATTTTCGATCGTTATACATATAAAGTATATATCTTTAAATATGTCATATATAAAATATAAATTATAAATCTATAAATGATTTTCAAATTAGCATTTAATTAAAGCAGGTGATTAAAAATCATAAATCGCATCATAAAATTTAGATATATGCGTACAGAAAATAATTAACGGTCAGAATACACTTATAATACATTTACCTGTAATGTAAAACCAAATAAATTGTAATAAATATTATTTAAATTGAAAATTTAGCATAAAATTGGAAAACTTCAAAAATTATTACAATTATTTGTAAATTTTCCCACATAAAAAAAAATGGATTCCAGAATTGCACGTTTTTCTGACTGTAAAATGTTGAGTACCGCGAAATATTCATATGAATGTAAAGTCATACCTGTTTTACTGCGGTCTTTTTTTTATGCGATTTTTTTAGGCAGTATATGATTATGTATCGAAAAAAAAAATTGAGGTTATAAATTTGAAATTATTTATTTGAAATTCCAAAAAGAGCTTCGGTCATGTATATCTGTCTATCGTGACGTTTACAAGCAGCTGATCAAACGACCGTCATCGCAAAAACTTATCACCGACTACATGGTAACAAAAAATATACCAACTCTAATACGTATCTCCAACTAACGAAAGCGATTACGAACCAATTCATCACAAGAATATGTGCGTTTTGGACTACAACGAGTAGTATCGAATTATGAACATTTTGAAAATTTCTCCATATTTAAAATCAGAAATTAAAATTTTAAAAAATGTTTCGATGTGTTAATTAAGTTATTTATTTTGTTTGAAAAGCCCCTTCTCACTATTTCGTATAGCTTTGTCTTATTTTGCATGTGAGACATTTTTTATGCGGTCCCTCTACATCAGGGGTGTCAAACTTGCGACCCGCGGCAAACATTTTTGCGGCCCAGCCAATATATTGGCACACAATAATATATAATAAAATAACCGACGCAGAATTATAAGATAGGAAGAATTCGCTAATTTTTTTTTAATTATACTCTCTTTTTGCTGTTATTAAACAAAATGCGTATATTTATGTTGAATATACTATAATTATGTAAATAAACCTACGTTTCTAATAATATTGATTTTTTATGCGGCCCACCTATAGTTAAACCTTGTTTGTTTGGCCCAAGTTAGCCTTTGAGTTTGACGCCCCTGCTCTACATCTTATAAAAAAATTCTTTAATATGTTGTGAAAAATTATTTGTTATGGCTATTTATGAAGTTTCAGAATATTTTTTGTGCGGTCCCTATCTGCCGCACAAAAACAGGTTTGACTGTAGTTTTTTTCTGTTTCCTATTGATAGTTTAACTCTTTTAGGGGCAACAACCTAGCTTGTTTGCACGGTGCAGAGTTTTACCCATTTTTCTTTAACCTAAAGAATCTTAAACAAATTTCCAATTAAGATTGAAAAATGTTTTTACTTCTTTAAACTGATAACAGTAGTAATATTTCTTTAAACTGATAACAGATGGCAGTAGTAACCATTTTTCTTCTCATTTAACTGGAATATATTGAATGCAAGTGAAAGAAAAGACTAGTTTTAGGCGCTTGCACTGTGCAAACGGAGCTCCTCAATTAAACTTAAAAGTAATGCTTCACACAATCTCAAAATTAGCAGTTAATCATATAAAATTGGAAACTGCTAATTTGAAAATTATTTATAGATTTCTGATTTCCATTTTTATATATGGCATATTAAAAGATATGTACTTTATATGCATAAAGAAAGAAAATTTTCTTTTTTGTAATATTATTTGAGTTTTTGTGGTTAGAATTAGACCATATTTCGTCGACCTCCAAGGTCCTTTGCCCCCTTAAATTCTTATGATTTGTGTGGTTGGTTTAAAATTTGTCTGAAGTCAACTTTAAAAAAACCAAATCCCACCACAAGAAATCTCTATTAATCCCATTTATGCTAGAAATTTAAAATTTTGTATTACAAACTGGTAGTTTTCAATGCACTGGGTTTTAGCTAGAGATCGCTGAATATGACTAAAAAGTAAGATTCAGGTTTCGGTTCTCAAATTTTTCCAGAACTGGCCAATGACTTTTTCATGCTTTGTTTCAAATAACTGATAATTATTTCTATTGATGTTAAGGTGATTTGATATATTTTTCTAATGTCAAGCAATAATCTAAAAGAAGAAGAAAAAAGGTACAACAAAACCGACAGGCAAAAAAAGAAAAGAAAAAAATGAAGACAAAAAAAGAAGAACAAAAAAGACATTTTTGATGGTAACAGGAACATATCAATTGTTCAATGGTCTTGCCTCTCAATATCAGCTACAAGAATCTCGAGCCAACAGTGCCTCACAGGTGTGAAGGTGGGAAATGTCCATAACCTGTGGCTTACAACAAATAGTGTAGAATGAACTCTCCAGAATTTTCAAGCAACTCAGATGTTTAGCCAAACAGGCATGACCAATTAAAAGCCGGATCATGGCTACCGAATCCTTCCTTGGAAAATCTGGAATGTATGCACTATTTACAACACATAACTTATAGGTATCTCCGTCAATTCATTCTTGATAAAATAGGTCTTTTAATTTCTCCGGATAAATAGCCTCATAGAATTATATGCGAACGGCCTTCGTGGGTTCTGAATAACTTCAGCATCTTTCTATGTCAATCCATCCAAAAGTTCATATCCTGGGATTTTTTTGTGTCAAATACTCAATACAGATTTTTTTTCTTCATTGCGTCACATTATATCTCTATTCTCTTTTCAGTTGAAGATGATGAAAAACTTTCTCTCCATGACAGCAGTGATGATAGCATAGATGAAAACGACTCTGAATGCTATTTTTGTGGTTGTTTATTTTCTAAAGACAAACGGGGAGAGCAGTGGCGTCAATGTAGAATGTGTTTTAGGTGGGCCCATGAAGATTGTGGAGCTGACGAACTTTTTATTTGTAAACAATGTGAAAAGTTTGAATCTAAATCCCAAAAAGTAAACAAAACCTGTAGTGTAAACCAACTAATTTGTTTAAAATGTCACTTTTCCTTTTCCCCAATTAGTGTATATAGGTAACTGTCATCTAATTATTGTGTACAGTTTAGTTTTTAACGAACTTTTCAGTAATTCTAATTCATTTTTAGAGTTGTAGAAGGAGGGGGTCTCACATTAGGACTACTTTTTTCAGACCCCCCCAAAAAATGGAACACTTGTGTTTATAATTTCATACAAGAAAATTGTAAGGTTATTTTCATTTCCTGTCTTTGTAATATGTAGTAAAATATATGCATTAAAAGCGTATCAAGTTGGTACAATAGTCCCTCACTTACTTTTCTACTTATATATGAAAATCAAAAGGCGTCTCTTATTCGGCATACTTAAACTATGTATGTTTGTGTGTGTGTGTGTTTTAGATAATAAAGACTTGTTAATCTTTCATATATTTAAAGAACCAAAATATTGCATCAACTGTTGGAAATGTTTTAATACGAACTTAAAATGTATCCTATAATATCGACCTACCATCGTTAATTTAACATTTAGAAAAGCATCTAAGCAACTTATGTATTATAGTGTCAAAACGTATGAATAAATATGCTTTATTATCAATATGTATATTCAAGGATTAAGTTTGTTACCCACATATGTTTATGGATTACGTTTATTATGAACATGTTTTCATGGATTAACAAGCTTAATCTTTAGCTTAATCTTGACAAGATAGTAGCTGGACGATGCGAGGAGCTGTAACTAACACAAGCAGGGTTAGGGATAATTTGAATTCGCGAATTGATCTCTCTCTAGGGATAAATAAATTACGGGGTAAATATCGTTTAATCCTGATTAGCAAACAGGTTGTTCAAACGTGTTATACTTAAACTCGCGAAAATTCAAAGCATAAATTTACAGTCGCTGAATGACTCTCACGGTCTTTAAATAATAAAGTCAGTTTTCCTGGGAACTAAGTTAGCACATTTTTACTACAATCTTTTGAAATGGATATTATTTTGGAATATTGTTATAAATAAAAGTCATGAAAAAAGAAAATGTGTTTTGATTGGGTTTAATTTACTTGTTTAATTTACTTGGTGCTACTTGAACTAAATTTTTCAGTTTAGTAGTAAAATGTTGCAATTAAATATTTAAAAATAATACTTTTACTTAGTATTAATTTAATAAACAAAATCATTAAGAAAAACGTATTTGAATTACTTTATTTCTTTGTGATGCGTCTTGAAAAACAGTCGTTAAATTCAGAAAATAAGAGTTGAAAATAAAAGCTTAAAATATTTTATATGGCTTTTATTATGTACTATAACATTTTGGAGCTTTTTTAAAACGACTTTTTAGGGGTTGTGTTTATACGTCTTTAACCTATTAAAAAAAAACTTGAAAATTACTTACGGGTAACAAAAAATATGAATTTGGTCATTTTAATTTTTTTTCGTAGCAGCATACCTTAAATTCAATGGAGTTATCCTTTCCTCAAAATACAATATTTCATTCATGAAACTCCAAAGAAAATTTGTTCTCTCACAGGATTCTCAAAATTTTTTTATCACAATAATACTAAACGCGGGATTATTGTTTAAATATACAGTACTGGCCAGAATGGATGACTCATTTGTTTTTTCCCATTCATAGTGACGTATTGGCGCCAGATGTTCGTTTTGGCTGTCTCCCAAAGTGCAGGTGTTCTTGCTTGGCATTTCGTTAGTTCATTAGTTGTGTTCGCCGTGTGTTGACGTACAAACTTTTGCAGAAGGGTGAAATAATATAAAAATGCCTGGTAATAGAATTTCACGCGAAATGCATGCACAAATAAAGATTCTGAGCGAAGAAGGTTATAGTACTCGGGAAATTGCTCCCAGATTACAATTGGCACAAAAGGCAGTTTCCAGGTCTATAAGTAGTTTCAAAACAAACGGAAATTATGGATATTCAAAGCCAAAAGGTCGTCCCAAGAGCACAAGCAAGCGCATGGATGAGTCCATAATTTTGGCAGCGAAGAAGTCACCCAGAAAATCAGCAAAAGCAATCCAAGCTGGTTTACCAAAAGATGTTAATATCCCTAGCCAAAGGACAATCCGCAGGAGGCTAATCAATGCCAATTTAAAGTCCTACAAGCCTGCTAAGAAGCCTAAATTGTCTCCCAAAAACATTGCTGACCGACTGACATTTTGTAAAATGTATCAGGATTGGACTGTGGAGCAATGGAAACATGTGATGTTTTCAGACGAGACTCAAGTATCGCAGTTTTATGCATTTTGTAGAAACATACGACGGCCTCCCAATAAAAGAGACTGTCAACGCTACATTATTCCCACCGTGAAGCATGCTGCAAAACTCATGGTCTGGGGAGCCATTTGTACCAAAGGAAGATGTGGATTGTGGTTCATGCCTGAAGACACATCAATTAATGGAACTGTTTATCTCGATGTGCTAAAAGAGAAGTTACCACCGTTTATGAATATCAACCAGTGCACACACTTCCAACATGATGGAGCCCCTTGCCACCAGACTAAAGCTGTTAAGACATGAATTGCAAAGCAGGGGTTTCAGATCCTTGGGCCCTGGCCTGGAAATTCCCCGGGTCTAAACCCAATCGAGAACTGTTGGGTAATTTTAAAGCGCAAAGTTGCTGAGCTCAACCCCACTTCACTTTCGGACTTAAGAGAAACTATAAAACAAGTGTGGATTACAGAAATTACACCAGACTATTGCGAAAAATTATGTATTTCCATGCCTGATCGTATCCAAGCTGTATTGGAAAAAAAAAGGTTTCCACACCAAATATTGAACCCTTTCTCAATTCTGTATGTATACTGTGCTTATATAACTAAAATTAATAATTCCCATAAAATAAATACTTAGTTAAATGCAATTATTCTTGTGCATTCATAAACATCACAGTTTTCTGTGGTGCGTCATCCATTCTGGCCAGTACTGTACATGTTAAGAAACGAACAAATGATTGAGACTAATAAAAAGGACATAGAGACAGCAGCGGAAAGCCTGCGAACAAGCTAAAAATGACCTACAGAGTGTAATCTATGAATTCATAAAAATAGATTAACTATCTTATTATTTAATATTCATGTGATAAAACTTATACTGTCTAGACACTGAAACGAATAAAAACTGAAACATTGCCTGTTTACGACGTATACAGGAATAAGACAATGACAACCTGACTGATTTAGCTAAAGATTGAATTGCAATGACTATCAGATTTCATGGTAAATACGAATGAATGTTTTTTAGGATAAATGGCTGCCATAGCGAAAAAAAATCTTTTAGAAAAATAACATTTCGTTGTTCTAATTAACAAACCACCTAAACTCACATTTCTTACTTTTAACAGGATGAACAAAAAACTGATTTATTCGACAGTGAAAATATAAATTATTGTCATTTATTCTTAAAAATAAGTGTTCTGAAATATGTATAAGCTACATTATTATGTATTTAAACATCTTTATAATCAAAGTGGAGATATAAGGTTAGCAACAGTTAAGTTAAGGACTTAAGTAGTATGCTTTGTTTTTCCATTTTTTTAGAATGAATTGAATTTTTTAGAGTTATGAGGTTTGGCAGAGTTATACAGGGACCGTATACCAATGTAATAGCATGAAAATTCCCAAATCGCATTTTTTGGAGTTATTTGGTTTGTTAATTGGTTGAACGATTTGGAAATTTACAAATTAGTCTATATATGAGGCGGTGAAAGGCAAAGTGATGTAAATCAGTAAGTCAAGTGGTGTAAGTCAAAAGAGTTTTACTGCCAAAACTACAAAAAAATCCACCATAAATTGAACAAATTATAATTCCTAATAGTTATTATAATATTGCAAATAATAACTATTTGCAATTCCACTATAAATTGAACATGGAGATTACATTTTTGCTCTCAATTGAAAAAAGTTGAAAATGTGACTTAAACCACTTAGCCTTTCACCGCCTCATATATAAAACAATTCCGTAACTGACTGACCGACTGACATACAACGCACAGACCAAACAGCTGGACCTAAAGGGCTGAAATTTTGCATGGCGATTCTTCTTATAGTGTAGGGGTGCACTAAGAAAGATTTTTGAAAAATTCTTACATTTTTTTAAATTAAATTTTTAAGCTGTTTTAGTAACTTTTGTTAAATTTGCATTTAAAATAATAATCTGAGGGTTATAAAATTTATATCACGAGAAAGACAATGAAAATTCGTTTAGAATGAAATTTTTATAGAATCTTTACTTCCATTTTCTGATTTTTGGTGAAAATTTAAAAGATTAATTTTTAGAATTTAATTTATTAAATGTTGATCACGTGATTTCTTTTTCTGGTACAATAAATAAATTTATCGTCACGCGCATAACAACTAAATAGACAAGAAATATATTTTTTTTCTTGCTAATGCGGCAGACGATTGGACATTATCCAAAAAAATATTAAAATACAGTAAAATATATTATGTTCCTCAAACTGTACTATATTAACTGTACTATATTCTTTAATATTTTCTATTACATACAATTTGAATATTTTCTTCTACATTATTTTGCCTATAAAAATATCTCTTACGATTTCTTTATATACATTTTTTTTTACATCAATTGTATACATTGATAATCGTATTTACTATAAATATATATATATATATATATATATATATATATATATATATATATATATATATATATATATTTATTTTATTTATTTTGGCATGAATTGCATACATTGACCGTTGTATTTAATTTGAATGTATACTCCATAGCGAAGTACGGGTTTTCAGCTAGTTAAGATATATAACTCATGTAAAATCCTGAACCGTCCGTTTCCCGTCCAATGGATGGCTTCCTTTGGACCGTCCAGTGCAAAGGTACTGTGCCTTTAAGCTTGTCAAAATTGCTGAAAACACAGTCATGTTATCAAACTTTAATAAAATTACAAAAAAAATGTCGGTTTCATTAGGTATTTGATTAACACATTTTAAATTATATACTCTGCAAAAATGAAAGGTTTTCTTTGTAAATTAATATTTTTATTACATGTTTAGAAAATGGATATGAGTCTATAATGCGGCAATCCTTAAATCACTGCGTGCACCATAAAGCATAAAAATATACACACAAGAATAAAATAGCCGTTATTTACAATATCCCTACCTTTAATGTAAAACAAAAATACTGTTAAAAAGTATCGATTATTTTTTTTAAATACTCATAAATTTTAAAAATTTCACAGTAGAAAAAAAAATTTACAAAGTTTTTTTTTTGAAAAACATATTAATTTTTTTTAATTCTATATTTTTGGTTTTAGTTATAGATTGCCACAACATATACATATGGTTAAATTTTTATCGATATTGCACTAATAGTTCCGTTGTAACAGTGCGCACAATGTTAAAAAAATTGCTGTTTTGATAAAACTCAATTTGAAGTTTCACTATCACTTTTACCTTTTATTTATTGGTCTGAAATAGCTGAAAAGGCTCCTGATGTATAAACAGACCATTCTTTTAGAAGATTATTTTATTTACTTTCTTTTCATTCCTTCTTTTAGTTATTCGAGTCTCTAATGTCACTCCTATTTTCCACCCCTAAGAAGGTCCTGTGCCCCCTTGAAAATAAAATTATAAGTCCTTTAAAAAAGCCATAAATATAAATTAAATAATTGCTGGTAACTTTTAGAAAACTTATCTCTAGCAAATTTCCAAGTTAAATTTTAAGTAAAATGACTGGAGTCACTTTAAGAAAACTATCTCTAGAAACAACTAATAATAATATTTAACTGAAATAACTGTAAGGCATAAAGAATTGCTTGTCCTTTTTGCTTTAAAATCTAGATGTAAGTTGATAGCCCGAAGAAACGGCAATCAGATTGAACTTTTAAAAATACGAATTTTTGTGTAAAACATTAATTTGACTTGAGAAAGAATGTCCTAGGAATACGAAAACAACCTTTGTAGTTATCGGGAAAGAACAGAGGTTCTTCAAGCATCCATACTAATGAGGGCCAGAGTTTCTTTAGACCTCAATGCGAAGTAATTATAGCATATCAAATTAATTTAAATTGGGAAACATGATATTTTACTTCATTATGTGCAATTTGTTGCAATTTTTCCTTTAAAATTCAAATACAATACTACTCCAAGAAGGATTGTAATTTTTAGAACAGTGTATTGTTTATAAATGCGAAATCAGATTCGTAGATCAGGGAGTAATTATGCAAAAAAAATCCTTCGTTTTTATTCCTTAGTATAATTCCGAATGAAAAATTTACTGTTTACGAAAGAATGAAGCAATTAAATATTTCAGACATTTATTCATTGCAAATAAACTGCAAGTATAAAAAAGGCATGAAAAAAATAAATAAAACAAATGCAAAGTTAAAAATTCCAAGAAAATATTTGTACCCTCTCGGAATAAAAAATTCTGCAAAATCATCAGTTTAAATTCCGAATTCTAAGAGGCAACGTCCCTTGAGAGTAAACATTCAATTTCTGCTAAAATGAGGAAATATTCAGGGAAAAAAAGTTCCGGAATGAGATGTTGAACGTGCGGAAAAATATCGATATTTTAAAGACCTATTTATTTTTTTAATCATCATCAGCAGAAAAATTTAAACTACATTTTATCGAATCGGAAATTTTTCTGCTTAGCAGTCGATAGTTTTATTCTTTATTTAAAAGACGGATGAAATGATTTTCTCTTCGAATTTTGATTCTCTGGATGTATTTCAAGTTAATTCCATTAAGGATTATCTAAATTTCGAGTTGAATCATTTCCTAGATTTAATGTAAATTTTTCTGCAAAGAGTTATTTATTTAAATTGAAAACAATTCACTCTTTCTTTTATTTTCCCTTTTCCGCAAATGCTCAAAGAAATGCTTTTAGAAGCACTTTAAAATATTTAATCAGAACTTTTAACGTTATGTCGATGCGTTTACAAATTTTCTTTCCAAAGAAAAATAGATTTTCTTTTATTGTCTTGTAGAAATTAAAGATGCAATAAACGTAATAATGTAGTCGTAAAGCAAGCATTTTTTAAGCTTTAGATGAGATATGATGTTAGACAATCATTCAATGTTATAAATTCTTAAGTGTATAAAACATCTTATAAAATCATCAGAGGAATAATATTACATTTCTCAATTTTAAAGTGATTTTTTTGTTTTTCTTTAGCAAATAGTAAGAAAATAATTAAAATGGAGATTATTTCCATAAATGCACTTATAAAATCTTGCAATAGTTTAAATTTTATGAAATTTTTTTATAGTATTAAGTAGTGAATTTTAAAAATTAAAGAAAACTAAAATATCCATGTCTGGATCAACGAATAATTTAGCTTGTAGATATTTCAAATGATTTTTAATATTACTCAAGAATGAAAGCTTATTTAAAGAAGATTACAAGTAATTGCATATTTCCATTGATTCAACCATTATTGAATAAGTGAAACTGATTACTCCTGACAATTTCCAGGCTAGATTATCTGCTTTAAAATTTTATTTCAAGACAACCTTTTCTATTCATTTGCCGTCTTTCATTATTATTCAAAAATATTCATTTATTCCTGGGCTTAGAATCTTTGACACATGTTACAGTAGTTAATATGAAACAGTTGAAACAGAGCTTCAATTGATAATATGAAAGTAAAATCACTGTGCCATAAACAACAGATATATTTTCAGCCGAGAGACGGCAGCAATAAAATTTGAAAGAACCCTCTATCTTTCGCATTAATTTAATGATTATTATGCAGTAAAATTATATTCCCAATACTGTATCACTGCCAAATTTTAACGAGATTTCCTTTTATGTTACAGCAAGAATCGAAAATTCCGAATTTTCACATATATAACGCTAATATGAGCCATTTTTACTATCATATAAATATATATATATATATATATATATATATACAGTTGGCTCTCTGTTTAACGACTTTCAAGGGACCGTGAAAAATCGTCCTTAAGTAGAGATCGCCCTTAAACAGAATTTGTGAAAGTATAACGTTTCCCATAAAGTTGGAGGGGCCTGGACTGGGAAATATCGTCTTTAAATAGAGCGTCGTTAAACAGAGAGCCAACTGTGTATGTATATATATATATATATATATATATATATATATATATATATATATTTATATATTATATATATATATATATATATATATATATATATATATATATATATATATATATATATATAGAGAGAGAGAGAGAGAGAGAGAGAGAGAGGGTGAGAGAGAGATACAGTTATACCATTTCCGCTCTAACGTACTAATACAGTGTTGTATACGTCTTTTTGTTAAAAGACATTTTATCGCATAGCATGACGCATGAATTGCACTATTCGGAACACTCTGGGTACCATTGAAATTAAGTTAAAATCCTCTCAAAAGCATTATTTGTTTACAAACACTCAGAATGCAGAAATCACAACAAAATACCCTCCTAACGGATATTCCCCTTCTAAAAAAACTTTTTTTCCGAACGGCAAGCAACAAACAAAAACAATAAGATAAAAGTTACAAGAAAATGGAAAACAACAAGAAAAAATTAAAATGAGGTAGGAAAAAAGAACGTATTAATTGTTCAATGTTCTTGCCTCCCTTGCCTACAGAGGTTAAACCGATATTCATTTGCTTTTTAGTGTCAATATGTCATGTCCTTTACTTACTCTCAATTGTGTCTACATTCTCGTAAGGTGATGTTTTATATGGTTTAAAAGGCTTAGGGGAATAGTTGCGTCTGTAACTTAGGAAATCAGTAACAGATTTCTGCGGTTTAGTTTAAAAATTAAAATTTCGTTATTTAAACTACTGCTAGAAATACATCATTAGTGCCAAAAATGCACATTACAGCTTCATTTCTTCAGTTGAAGTATAGAATCTTATATATCCAGATTTTCTTCATTTAATATAATTTTTTTTAAATTTCCAATAACAAAAACAAGAAAATGAACAACAAAAAGAAAGAACAACGAAGAAGTAAACAAAAACCTACAAATTGCTCAATGCTTTTGCCTCATAATAGTGACTACAGAGATCTCAAGCCCACATCATAGGTCTGGAGGTGCTAAATGTCCCTAACTTGTGGTGTATCCCAAATAGTGCAGAAAGGACTGTCTAGAATTTTCAAGCGGTTAAGATGTTTAGCCAGGCAGTCATGATCAATTAAAAGCCGGATCATAGGCCCCGAATCCTTCCTTGGTAAACCTGGAACGTATACTTTTTTAACAACCCATAACTTAATAGGATTTCTGTCAATTAAATTCTTGATAAAATAGGTCCTTCAATTTCTTCCTGATAAATACCCTTATAGAATTATTTACGATTGGCTTAAGGGGGCTCACAACCTTTGAAACTTCAAAAAATCGATTTTTGGTTTTTGATATATTCTGATTTTTGGGACATTTCTGAACAATATGCAAAAAACTGCATAAAAATTTGCATTATTTCTCGAGTTATGAGAGTTTATGTAAAGCTCACTCTAATGCCATAGCCATGTTATTCCAACTTTAACTTCAGTTTTCTCAAATATGTGAATTTTTGGATTGCGCGCACTGTTACTCCCAAACTATGTGTGCTAGACACACAAAATTTTTATCAGATTTGTATTATAAGCTTCTTTACACACTAAAACCAGAAAAGTAAAAAAAAAATTGTAAAAAAATTTTTTACACTTGAAAATGTTTTAAAAAATTGCTAAATTAAATTTTTTTTTAATTGTACGCAATTTTTTTCAATTTAAACTATATTTTTTGGTTTTACATTAAACTTGAGTGTATTATTAATTTAATTTTACCAAAAAATAGTTTCTGTATGCATATTTCTTAATTTTATGATGCGCGAAACATCCAGGGATTTTTTTCCCTTTTTAGTAATGTGTACATTTAAAAATAAAATCTAAAAATTATTTATGGCTTTAGAAGTTCTATTTTTGTATAAAATATAACTGAAGACTTGTAATTTTGATATAAAACAAAAAAATTATATATATATATATTAATATTATTGGAGTTTCAATAGCTCGATTTTGATCATGTTTAGGGTAATTTCCCCGTAGTCAAAGGTTGTGAGCCCCCTTAAACGGACTCTGTATAACTTCAGCACCTCTCTTTGTAAATCTGTCCAAGAGTCAATTTCGGGGTATTCCGCAGTTTGCTGGAATTCCACTGTAAAATAACTCAGATATTTTGTAATGATAGCATAGAATCCATAAAAATTCCTCTGCGGACGAACATTACCATCACTATATGCTTATTTACAATCCTTGCTTTGGGGAAAATCTCAGATAGTGACACGGACATTATTTTCAACGTACATGGCATTTTAATAGAACTCCCTCACGGACTGAACTTGAAAAAAAGCAATGGAATCCCCCTTCATTGCAAAAAAAATCGGGACTCCTTCATCAGCACGGCAGCCTGGTACATGCCAAGACAGTCCCAGTCAATTTTCTCCATTCAGTCCGATTAGACGACAATATTCTCAACCGGTTAGTTCTAATTATCTTAAGATCTCTCTCGACACAATCAATCCATCTAGTACATGGTCTGCCTCCTCTTCTGGTACATTCCATTTTATAAAAAGTCTTTTTTTTTTTAACAAGGTCAGTGACTTCATATCTATAAACATGGCCGAGCCATCTGATACTATAAGATTTAATTACCCTTATTATATTTGGTCGCATATATTTAAGGTATAATTCATGGTTAAAATTCTGATTAATTCATGGTTAATTCCTCCCATAAAATTGATACAAACAAGGCAAAAAATTCATCCTTATGGTATTTAATAAACAAAACTCTAGTGAGTTGCTAGAGGTAGTATAACTACTTGAAAACTCAAACAATACTTTGTTTGAGAATTTCGTGAATTGAATTGGCAAAAGAATAAGAAGTGCAAAGTGTCGGATTGACGGATGACTATGGAAGCGTAAACTCCAGTAGATGATAATGCGGCAGCTGAAAGGAATAACGGAAAGAATTTAACTAATTTAGAGCAGTTTCCTAAAGAATCACATTAAAGACTGACGATGAGAGGGAAAAAGTGAAGAATTGTATTGTGAGGAGAGTAAAATTAGTGCTTCTAATCATAGACGGAGACATTCAAGCTATTAGACTATCTGAAAATGTTAAGTCCTAATCATGCAAACGCATTTGAATAAAACCGTTTCAAAGGATGAGCCTTAAAGACAAAATTCATCCAAATATTCAAACGAGGAAATGTTGCACAGAATTTTAAATAGCAATAAAATTTAATTTTTAGAAGGGATAAATTCCATACTGCACATGTGCAAGTTTATTCTATTTTACAAATAGGACCGCTTAAATTTATCGAAATATAAACAATCGAAATGTTTAATAAATTCCCCTTCCACGCTCCAAAATCCCATTTAGGCATTTTTTTCTGTTCTTTGGATGTCCGTAAATCAGGTGTTTCACTTTATAATTTATGAAATTTTTCAGAGTAATCAGAGTCGATTTTTATCAATGGCTCTTCACAAAAACTGGCTAATATTAGCTTACAATAACCTAATCAAGGCACTTGTAATAGACATCATAACAAGAACTTACTTCACGTGTGAAAAATTAGCCACCTGTTTTCTAAATCTGAAAGCACATTAGCTCAAAATGAACTAAACAGTGCGCTTGCAATATTCATAATAACGTAAACTGATTTAACATTCGAAAAATTTGCCATATTTTTACTAAAACTGTGTCACAATAACACAAATTGTACTAAGCAGTAGGCTTGCAGAAGTTATTATAGCGTGATCTGACTTCTTGGGTTAAAAAATTGTCACCTGTAATCTCTTTCTATTGACTTCACATTATTTTCTATAGACTCCTAGAATACAATGATGAAAGAGAATTATAGATCCTACCAGAACTAGAGCCAAACTTATCTTACAGTAGGACTTACAAAATGCTATTCAAACAGGAAACATAGTTTGATAAAAATAAATGCCAGAAAACCGATATGAAATTAGACATGTCTATTTTATCCCATATGTTTTGGCGAGTGTAAATATCAGACTTATGACCTTTAAAATAACGTGTAGTGAAATAATAAGTGTATTTACAAAATTTGCAATAATATTCTTTTGATTTGTCACGATTCGCATTAAAATGTTTTTAGTCTCCATCATATCATTGTTTTCATTGCTAAAAAGAGTGAGTGAATAAGGTTAACGTTGTCAAACAAATATTTATTTGACATGCTATTTCTGGATATTGGATATTTGTAAAGTAGTGCATGATTTTATGTTTGCTGATGGGCACTTGGGTCAACAGAAGGAAATATACTGCTATTCTCTCTCATACTAGTTTACTTTTAATATTATAAGTAGGCTAATAAAATTAAGGAATATGTGGGAACTTTATAATTCCGCACATTAAGCAGTGATAGGCTGCTTACATATTTGAAACTTCACATCACATGTAATTTATACATGTCCTGAATACATATGTCATATGTCATGCATATTATGAAACATTCTGCATTTCCCTCCAATTAGTCACTGATCTCAAAAGTGTAAATAAATATCATGGAGTAAAAAAAAAATAAATAATGGAAAAAAAATTCCTTTCGCCTCAGTTAGTTGACTATTCATCAAAATACAGAAGAAAATTTCAACAGTTTCCGATTTCACTAATGAGCTTGAGGGAAATACTTTTTTTTAGTTCTTATGGATCTGAAATGCTATAAGAAAACAAAATAAAGACACTTAATAATCATAGATTTTGGTTTGGTTTATTTTACATCAGCGTTAAAAGCACGACATTACTGGAACAAAGGTTCCCAAACTTTTCGAGCCCCCCCCGTAAACCTAGTGCTATACTTATGCACTCTGTAGTGCAGTCGTAGTTTCGAGTGGTCTTGACCGTTCTTTCACTCAAATGAAGATGCAGACGTGACACGAAATATGTTTATTTTATTTGGCACACTACACAAACACACAAACCAAAAACAATAAAATTTGTGCACAGCTGAAGCTTTATAACACTCTAGTATACGAGCTGATAGTCTTTCCATCGCACTGGGAATCTTCACAGAAACCGTGGAAAACGTCTCTAGCCTAACTATCCAAGCGTGCAACCTCTGGCTCTTCCAAATCTCAGCTGCTAATATCTTACCTTTGCCTTCAACAACCGTCAGGTGTCGCACCTGTGTCCCTGGAATTTCTGCGTAGGCCACCCACCGCGATGTCCTAAAATCGTTTCTCTTCGAGCCGTTCCCTTTTGTCCTGTGGAGACAAACGCTCCTGTGTGTTCACTATTGTTCGCCAACTCTTTCTATATCCTAGTATCAGGCACAGCCTCTAGCTAAAGGCACCTGATACTCCACACTCCATCAAAGAAAAAATGTAATTTTATATACATTTACTGCATGTGAAACATGTTTATGCAATGCATACCTACTACTTATGTTATACAAATTACTTTACCTGGATAAGTTTTCGCCTATTTCACATACAATTTACACATGTTGGTATTTATTGCCTTTTTGTGTAATATATGGCCTGGCAGCACAAAATACAGACACACAAAAATATAAGCAAGACGTAGTAGTGTATGAATGATGTAGGATCAAAACTAACAATTTCCATTATTTTGAAAAAAATGAGTTAAGGTAACATTCTTATAGTACTTTAGTCGGTTAAAAACGCATTTTTTTTTTAAATGGCCGAATAATAAAAAACAATGCGGGAAATTTTCTGGAGGTAATTGTAAATTTATATCTTCAAAAATTGCTTAAGATATACTTCTTTGCCCATTTTTGAAAAAAAAAATGGTTTAATGAAGAGTTTTTACCCTACATCTCTTATGTAAACGTGATAACTGAAATTGCTTTGAAGTAGCCATTGAGCAAATGAACTGGTCTAAATGTTATATGTATGACTGTTATGTGTATTCCCCCTGTTCATCACTGGTATGACGTGAAAGGACCCAGGCCCCTCTCTGCAGTTCAGTAGTTCTAGATCTCTCCAGACGGCCATGGCACGACTTAGAAGCGGACACCTCCGTACTATGAAATTCGTGGAAGGGGAGAAAACTTTTAGTTTGTCCTTGCTCCCTTCCTGCTTCTCCTGTTCACCTCTAATGCTTACTCCACACCAATGGCGACAGCAACGAAAGGCAGACACATTTTGCCACCTATCTCTGTGGCTGTCATAAAAGCCTTCACACCGCTAGGAGAAGAGGCAATGTATTTGCGCATGCGCAAAAACTTTCTATTCGATACTCTTTCTATTCTGATTGGCCGTTGAGCATGGCGACAGAGACAAAAATTGAACTTTTTTCCAACTTGAAACCGCAGAGACCAGAGACGGAGACAAACCGGGGGAGGGAAAATTTGTTTGTAATACGCATGTGCAACAACGAAGATACTTGATTTTCGTCTCCGTCACCGTTGGTGTGGAGTAAGCATTAGAATGTATGGGCGTTTCTTTGATACAACTGTCGGGTGAACAGGATATTGTCTGTGTTTCTCTTTTGAGGCGGGGTCTCATGGACTTGGTATAGTCTGTCCTACATCAGGGGATTGGAAACAACACCAACAACATATTTTATGTGGA
This sequence comes from Dolomedes plantarius, assembly GCA_907164885.2. NCBI lineage: Eukaryota > Metazoa > Arthropoda > Arachnida > Araneae > Dolomedidae > Dolomedes > Dolomedes plantarius. The sequence goes on from OU015490.1 coordinate 253,078,688, forward strand.
TAAACGAGGAAATCGTCGGCACACATCAGCGTGTGTATGAAAGGATCAAAGAATTTCAATACAAATCCTTTTAATTTTTTTTTTCCTTTTGAAACCAATTAATATTCCTGTATTATTTCTAGCTAGTCTGACTTTTTAATATTTCCAAAGGAAAATAGGTTTTTGAAAAACCTTTAAAGCGATTTGCATCAAGCTTCAAAAAGAAGTGACGTAATGAACACTTTCCTAAAAGTGAAGTAAAAAAAAATTGTCATTAATCTAAAATGAAAATGAACTTTATAAGTTATGTTTGTACAGTGGTTTAACAATAATCGACCGCATCGTACGGTTTGCCAAAACAGGGATTCGCAGTTCTGCAAACTGCAATACACTAGAGGTAGGAGGAACTCGCATTTTTCAAATATCATCCCTCGCATTTCAAATCTTTCTTTTTAAGGAAATAAAACAGAATGCCGGCCCTTTATATTTTCCCACCTGTTTATTGTATTTAATTTCTACAGTGCTGGATTAAAAAAAATTCTGCCATATGCTACCTAAAAGTTCTTTTTCAGACTTCTCAACGGCTGAGTGCTCTATAACGACCGTCTGGCACAAAGGGTATCATCCTAACCTGGGCTGCAAACTTTGATGCCAACGTTAATGCGACTTGTATAAACTGGCGATATGATATACTCTCGTTTTTTAATGCACATTATCATTTATATAATTTTAACGACCTGTCTACTTTCTGTTTTCTTTTACATTTAATATGTTTTAACATTAGCTGGGAATTAATTTAAGTAAGGAAAAGTTGTTTAACCCTAACGAATACAAATGCATATACCAGGGTCGCCCAGAGACTTTACGGGGCCTGGGGCAAACTTCTGTTTTGGGGGCCAGATTAATCGAATATTTTTTATTTTATTTTTTTTTTTTTGGGGGGGGGGCTCTTTTATCAGGAGATTATTTTGAATTTTGAAGTACGGTACAAGTTTCAGAATTTTCTTTCGGAGGAAATCTAATAAATAATTTTGAAAAAGATTTTTGGGGCCCCTCCAGCAGTTGGGGGCCTGGGGCAAAGTGCCCCAGTTGCCCCCCCCCCCAATCTGGGCGGCCCTGGCATATACTACATTACAACACCCATCATTTATGGTTTTATGCGTCATAGGATTGAGGATTAAGAATGAGTATTAGAGATTTAAAACCGGTAGGTTACCATTTTACTATGAGGTTATTTGTTTTTTTTTTGGCCATTATATTTCGTTATATTAAGTTTGGTTGAGAGTGTTTTAGTATTTTTCTTTCAAATCTCTGTATTAAACAGCACTTATTGGTGTGTATTTTTCCTTCAAGGTTTTAATAAAGTATATTAGTAGGAATTTTTTTTTTCCTCAGTATACGATTTTATTTCTAGAGTATTTTTCTTTAAAATGCGTATATTACTCGTATACTGCCTTAAATAACGGTGTGTATGTTTCATTCAACTTTCAGTGTTAAACTGGGTAAACAATTTTATTTTTCTTATTACAAGATATCATTTTTATATTTATTTTTGTATTACATAGTACAGTAAAACCTCGTTTATCCGGACGAATTGGGACCATAGGCAATCCGGACAATCAGAAATCCCGGTAATATGGGTAATAAGCAAAAAAAAATCCTTAACTAAGCAGACTTTCCGTTTATCACGATAAAAAACTATGTTTTGTAACAAAATTACATAGTATTGTTTACAAGACATAAAAAAATATAAAAATAACTTTTCTGGGTCAGTCCACATCAACACCCTCTGACACTCGATTAAAGCTTTCATAAACTCAACATAAAGCATTTTATTAATATAATTTATTTTACAATCGATGTTAGGAACTTTACATTGAATCAAAAATAAAAAGCGAATATTCGGCTTACTTATTGTTTCGTTCTTGCTATCATAGTTAAAAATTATTATCTAATGTAAACATTATTTTAAAAAAAAAATGTTTAAAAAGATGATCTGGATTATCTGGTGATCCAGATCAACGAGGTCCGGATAAACGAGATTTTACTGTATAATGTTATCGGGGAAAATGAATTTCCTTTACAAGTCTGTCATACCCTCTTCAGACCCGAAATAATAATAACAACTTAAATATCCTTTCATGGCTTTTACACTCATACATTGACATAAAAGATCACAAAAGCAACATTTTTTCTGAAATTGACAATTTAGGGGGCTAGTAATTTAAGGTCCACATGTGTGGATCTGAGGTCTCAAAGGAGTAAAACATCGGGAAATTTCCAAATGATTAGAGCACTAAAAATTGGTTAAAAATGACTTAAAATTCAAACTCTAAATGCTTAAATGGAATGATAACTGTCTTAATGAATATTAATAACAATTTTTAAAAAAATTGGAATTTTTTTAATGATTTTAAAATTTACATTTTTTTTTACATTTTTGTGTAGAATGATTCTTTTCAAAGCAATTATTCCTTACTACACACAAATGCATGCTACATTTTATGCATACTACTCTAGTCCTTGAGTTACATCTTGATAATCGGCATTTGGAAACATTTTTAATCATCCATAAATCTTGGCAAACGTCCTACTCCATCTAGGTGCACTTCCTTAAATGGTAGGTTCACTATAGCTCTGTGTTTCAGTGGCATGTTTTCATCATCGTTTATCGTACACAAATGTTTTCTCTTCTGTTTTTGGTTTTGTTTCCTTCGTATTACAGGAGACCAAAGGCAACTGTCATACGGTAATCTGATAGTGACGTATTGCTTGATACCATTTATAGTTTGAAATCTCCTATATTGAATCCAGCAGATGTATATGCCAAGATCTATAAAATGGCTAAATACACGGACGGGCCATTTCTTAGTTTTAACAGTGCACGAGTAATATACCAAATATCGGTCACATATATCTGTACCACCCATACATTCATTGTAAGAGTGCGGGTTGTGGTATGCTGGTATTTCTCTTTTCTTCTTTTGACCACCTATTTCAGGTAGAAATAGGTTCTCCTCCAACACACGAAGACAATAAAATGACAGATCTATTATCCTTCCATTTTTAAAATGCAGATATTTTTACCATTCCGGACAAGTTCCTCCCACTAATCTCTGCATCATTCTATCACTTTTCAACTTTTCTTTGACTGTTCATATTCTGTTGCATTGTACATTTCCTGTTAAGAATATATTATTTTGGAGGTGATATTCTACACATTCTGTTCCCGTAAAATATCTGTCTGTATATATACAGTGATTTGAGTTCTTAGGAATAATTTTAGCAGGGCGTTTTACAATACCACCACCTAAACCCAAAATCTTTAAATCTTCTGGGGGAACACATCCTTTTCCATCATAAATGGCAAAATCCAAGACCAAACCCTCCCTGGCTGACAGAACAAAAAAGTAAATGAAAATCCTAATAATAAAATACTCGACATAAACATTCTAATTAGATTTAATTTTTATTATCAATCAAGATAATGTAATAATTGCAACTAAAAAACTGTCACTTTCTATTGATGAAGAAAAAAAAGCTCTACTATATTGTTAAATTTAAAAAAAAATACATACTCATAATTATCTCAAAAATAAATTAAAGTTATAGGAAATATATTTGTAAAGAAATAATACTAAATTATGATATAATTACGAAATCTACTGTAATTAATAAGTAGGTTTAAATATTTTCATGATCACAAAAGATTATTATTCGATGAATGCAACATAGAAACTGGGAATTTCTAATCAGAAAGGAAAAAAAAATCTATAATTCTTCTTAAATGTGAAAAAATATACATTTTAAAACTCATAATTTTTCCACGAATAAATTAAAGTTGTATGAAGTGCATAAAAAAGAAACAATGGTAAATTGCGGTAAAATTAATAGACTTCACTACTGCTTTTTCACTCCATTGAGAACTGAGGTCCACCTATGTGGACCTGTAGATAAATCACTACACTGTTCGTAAATAACACACAGTTGAAAGTTTAATGGTTTTAAATAAGTTAATAATCTATAATGCTACAAATTTTATTCCGGAAAGTGTCTATTGATTTTTTTAATAATTAGGAAAAGTACTTTCTTTTTCTGCCACGGTGTCTTGAAGCCATTTTGCAAAATCGGATGAAACAACATATCATCTAATGTATAAATCCAGTTTGGAGCTGCCATTTATTGATATCGTTTTAAAGCAAAATCTTTTCGGAAATGCAGTAAAAATGTCAAAAAATTAACAGGTGTAGATTTTATGAGGCAATGAAGCGAGGTCCACGTACGTCGACCTCAAGACTGAAGAGGATACGTGCTTCAATAGAAATCATATTAGAGAATGGTTAACACAATGACTCTCAACCGGCTCTTTAGAGTGCAGTGAGATCGGCGAGGGTTACCGCGAGATGCTTTTTCAATAAACAAATATATATTAGTAGGGCCCACTAAAAATAAATTAAGTAGAATTTATTATGTCACGTCCGACAGATTGTGACATAAATGGATGTACTTGGTCATAAGGACGAATTAGCTCACATCCACAACTGTTAGGCTTGATATCAAACATTACTACTCTAAGGATCAGTCGCAAGTCTCACATTAATAAATCAAAACTTTTTTTTTAGCAATTTCCCATTGTACTCATCTAACGTAATACTATACTGGATTAATTCCCAATACACGGTACCATCGCCAATTTGGCGAAAAGTTGGCGCCAAAATCCCGTTTATGCAGACCTGTTAGGCTTAAACTGCGAAATGTAAACAAATGTGGCAACCAAGAAAGAACAAGTGAATTGGAAAACAAATTTACCGCTGGCTTTTGGAAACTAGTAGGCGCACACGGGATCTTAGCTTCGCTCAGATACCCTTGCTCCACCCCGCAAAGCTCCGATACGCATCCGTCCAAAAACCTTAGAGAAAATCCCCAGCCGCTGGCTGTAGTGCAGTACAACAAAGCTTCCGCTGGCTGTAGCGGTCAGTAAAACAAAGCTTCTGGCTGTATTAAGTCGTATGTAAAAAAATCGAGTGTTAAAAACCACTGACTCATTTACAACCCCTTCCGTATGTCTCTCTCACGAAAATCTACATCTAAAACTATCCCAAATCCTCCCCTGATTTTTACATCTTTAACCAACATCTTTAACAAACACAGCAATAAAAGGCTAATTGAAAATCATTTAACAAACACAACCCACATTTGGCATTTTATCGTCAATTTGGCAAAAATCTAAAAAATTATGCGGCACCGTGTATTGCGATTGAGCCCTATACTGAATCACATGGCTATTTTTGAAATTACATTAATACTATATCCTACTGTAGAGTTTGTTTCTTATATATGTCAATAAATGAATAAAATCAATGATGTAAGTACTAGTTTAAATGTAACATTTTCCTTAAATATATTACATTTTAAATTAATATTAAAAAATTGAAAAAAATTAAAATTGTAACATGGGTGCCCTGAGTTTCTAATCTCATCCTAAGGCTGCGGAAAACATAAACAGTTTGGGAATCTCTCGGCTAACCACTTGAAAAAAATAAAGAAAAATAATTTTCTTCTTTAAAGAGACGATACAGTGCGCTTATCTTCTATATATATAAAACAGTTCCGTAACTGACTCATTCACTGACTGACATACAACGCACAGACCAAACTGCTGGACATTAAGGGCTGACATTTTGCATGACGATTCTTCTTATAGTGTAGGGGTGCACTAAGAAAGATTTTTCAAAAATTCTCCTTAGATTTTTTTAAATTAAATTTTTTAGCTGTTTTTGTAACTTTTTTTAAGTTTGCATTTAAAATAATAATTTGAGGGTTATAACATTTATATCACGAGAAAGATCATACAAATTCCTTCAAAATGATATCTTTTTCGAATCTTTACCTCCCTTTTCTGAGTTTTGGTGAATTTTTAAAGATTATTTTTTTAGAATTTAATTAATTAAATACTGATCACGTGATTTCTTTTTCTGGTACTTTAAATAAATTTATCGTCACGTGCATAAAAACTAAATAGACAAAAAAATATTTTTTTCTTGCTAATCCGGCAGACGATTGGACATTATTTTGTCTATAAAAATATCCCTTACGATTTCTTTATAAATTTTTTTTTTACATCAATTGTATACATTGATCGTCGTATTTATTATAAATATATATATATTCATATTTTTTGGCATTAATTGCATACATTGACCGTTGTATTTAATTTGAATGTACTCCGTAGCGAAGTGCGGGTTTTCAGCTAGTTACATATAAAAATTTACTCTAAGTAAAATAAATTCCCATGCAAATCCAATAAAGAAATATGGCATGCAATTACTTACCTAAGATGAAATGCGAAGTTTTTATAATTAATCAACCCTAATCAATTTCTTCACCTAATTATCAGCAAGAGAAACTAATTAAAAATTCATCGTGAACAAAATTTCCTGGAGCATAACACGAGCCTGAATAATTTAAAAATGTGACAAAGTTTCAAGAAGATTATTAATGAATGATCTAAGAACTTATTTTATGAAATGAATTTAAAACATTGTCATGAAATATTGGGACCCCATCAGGGATTTCTCAGGTAGTTTAGAGAACATGTTAAGTTTCTGATAAACGACTTAAAAATGGGGGCGACTGGGGAAAATAAATTTGCAAAGATGAATGACATAAAAAGTAATTATTCAAAATTTGAGCTATTTTTAAACTGGTTGTTGGTAAGCATTTTTATTTGAAGGTTTTACATTAAAATAAATTGATAGGAATGAATGCGAGTCGGATATTAATGTGTTAAAAGTGAGGTTCATAATTTGGTTTTTGCAATTAAACTGTTCTCAGGAGATCTTGGATAATGAAACATTAAAGCCTTAATTCATTTAAAATCCATTTATTATTTATTAAAACTGAAATCGTATTCAATGAAAGCGATTGTAGGAAAATGGATAATTAATATTTAGCTCCATATTAACTATTGTTCCCCGTAGAAAGTTCGGAAAAAAATATGTTTTCTTATGCGACAAAAACAAATTAGTGAAAATATTTCAGGATGCAATAGTGGGAATTCTTAGCCTTCACGAAAATTATCAGTAGCATCAAAAATTAATGTTAAGGTATGAAATTAAAATAAATTTACAGGAACGAATGTGAGTCGGATATTAATGTGTTAAAAGTGAGCTTCGTAATTTAGCTTTTACATTTAAACTGCTCTAAAGGGATCTTTGATAAGGAAAGATTAACCTTATCAACCTAAAGAATCTTGAAATTTTTTCCAATTAAAGGTTGCGAAAATTTTTACTTCTTTAAACTGATAACAGATGGTAGTGCTAATCATTTTTCTGCTCATTTAACTGGAATACATTGAATGCAAGTGAAAAAAAGACTAGATTTAAGCGTTTGCACTGTGCAAACGGCTCCCCTCAAAGGGTTAAAGCCTTAAATCAACTAAAATCTGTTTATTATTTATTAAGCCTGAAATCATATTGAATATATGTGATTGAGGAAAAATAAATATTAAACAATTGGCCTGATATTAACTATTTCTCACTAGGAATGACCTGGAAAAAATATTTAGTAATAGATAAAAGAAATTAGTGAAAACATGTGAGGTAACAATTGTTGGAATTATGAACTTTGACGAAAATTATTAATAGCATCAGAAATCCATGTTAAGGTTTAACAAAATAAATTGATATGAATGAATGATAGTCGGATATTAATGTGCTAAAAGTAAAGCTTCATTATTTGGTTTTTACAATTAAACTGTTCTCAAGAGATCTTGGATAATGAAAGAATAAAGACTTAAGTCATCTAAAATACATTTATTATTTATTAAACCTGAAATCGTATTCAACAAAAATGAGTGCCGAAAAATGAATATTAAATATTTACCCCAGTATTAACTATTGTTCCAGAGGAAAGTCAGGGAAAAAATGTTTTCGTAACAGACAAAAAAAAAATTAGGGAAAATATTTCAAGTAAAAATAGCGAAATTCTTAGCTTTGACGAAAATTATTTATAGCATCAGAAATTAATGTCAAGGTTTAAGATTAAAATAAATTGATATGAAAGAATGTGAGCAGGATATTAATGTTTCAAAAGTGAGCTTTATAATTTGGTTTTTGCGATTAAACTGTTCTCAAGATGTCTTAGATAATGAAAGATTAAAGCCTTAATTCATCTGAAATCCATTTATTTTTTATTAAACTGAAATTATATTGAATATAAGTGATTGCTGGCAAATGAATATTAAATATTTGATCCATTTTTGGCTACTGTTCTGCAAGGAAAGTCCGGAGAAAAAGTTTTCGTAAGAGATAAAAACAAGTTAGGGAAAACATTTGAAGTAACAATAGTGGAAATTCTTAGCTTTAACGAAAACTATCAATCGCATCAGAAATCCATGTTAATGATTAACAAAATCAGTTGATATGGACGGATGTGAGTCGTATATAAATGCGTTAAATGTGATCTTAATAATTTGGTTCTTACAATTAAACTGTTCTCAAGAGATCTTGGATAATGAAAGATCAAAGCCTTAATTCATCTAAAATCCATTTATTATTTATTGTACCAATAATCCTATTGAATATAAGTGATTGTACGAAAATGAATATTAAATATTTGGTCTAATTTTAAGGGGTCAGGTACCTTTTAAAGACCAAGAGAGTCGACAAACATATCCTATTTTCAACCACCAGTCTTTACTAAAATAATGTATTAAGAAATATGAAACTTTTACTGTGAGTTAAACACTCTTTCTTCTTTATAAATATTGCACTCAATTTTTTCAAGCTTGAAGAGAAATTTTTTAATTTTTTAAAATTTTAAACATTGTTCTTTCCATTGTTATGTGATTGCGTGCATGATATCACCAGAACAGTTGACTAGAATACCATGAAATTTTATACACGTTCAATGTAAACATGTATCATTAAAATAATGAACTATTATGTCATTCCTATCATAAAAATTGGAATTACAATAAAATTTATCAAAAAAATTTCTGAAATAAAAATAAATAAAAAAATTTGTTCTGTGAAGAACTAAGAATTTTGAATTCAACGTTCGTCATTTAAAAGATGTATTATGCAACTTAATTTTAAAATTTAAAAAAATATGTATATTCATCAATATACGGTCACAAGTCTGCGCGCAATGGCATAACATTGTAAAAAAACAATGGTTGAAATTTTTTAAAAATTGAAAATTTATCTTCAAGCTAGAAAAAATTAAGAGTCATATTTATAAAGAGGAAAGTATGTTTAACTCACAGTAAAATTTTTATATTCCTGAATAAAATATTTTCATAACTACTGATGATTTAAAGTAGGGATATCTTTTTTGAGTCTCTTAGTGTTTATAAAAGGTACCTGACCCCTTGTATTGTTATCCGAGGAATATCTGGAAAAAAGTTATCGTAAGATATAAAACAAATTAGATAAAAAATTTGAGGTAATAACAGTGGGAATTCTTATTTTTGAAATAAATCATTAATATCTCCAGAAATCAATGTATTAAAAGAGAGCCTTAGAAACAGGGATTTGCATTAATTATTACTCTCTATATCAGGAAAATAGAGATTAAGACTTTAAGTAATTGACAATCTGTCTACGTTTTTTACATTCAAAAATTAGAATGGATATTTTGCAAAATGAAAAAATCCAAAAATTAACACGATCTACACTTAGTTTTATACAAGAGAATCAGCATATTTATTATAAGGTGTTTCAGGAATGTTGACATTATTTGAGATATAAATTATCTCAGCAATTGCATTGTCTAATTTAATGGAACTGCCTAATTTAATGAGGCTCGTTGTTGAGTAATTGTATATTTATTAACTAAACTATGAAGGAAAAATACAAATGCCTGGTTATTCCATAAACAGTTTTACAAATGTTCAATACGCGTGCTGCCTGTGATACGGCACATTTCAATTCGGCGTTCCTGCCAAATTCTATTTCCCATGTCAGAAATCACCAGGCGTCTGGTCTGATGAACGTGGCGGCCATTTCAACAGCACATTGCCTTGATCTTAAAAATATCGAAATACATATTTGACGTCTTTCCAGGTACGATATTTAAATATTAAGCCTTTTGAAGGAGCACTGTTGTACTTTTTACCATGTTTTTATTAACTTGCTGTCTTGTGTGGTTGTGTGTTTGTGTTGTCAAGTATAAATCTTGCAATCGATTTTTAACTAACTTCCCGACTAGCTAGACATTTCAAACTTTTCGAATAGCTCAGAACAAATGACGATGCATTTTTTAAATACTTTTAGCCATCTTTAAGCAGAATTAAATTAAATTTCAGTTATTTTCAGTTAATTTGTTTTGTACACTGGTGCAGCCATCTATTGGCAGGGACGAGAATGAAAAGTTAAATGCAAGTTAACTTCCAATTAACTTCATTTGCTTTCAAGTTGATGGGATAACTCATCAATTTTTTTTTTAAAAAAAGTATTCATGAATACATAGAATTGTCAAGTTTATATTATTCAACAGAAATTTTATAAACATGGTATATAAAAAGTTCTTTTTATTTTGTAATTATTATTTTTTCAGTTCAGTAAAGATTGATAGGGAACGTAGTCTGAGTGGTCAATTTATTATCACTACCTACTGAGTACATCCCTGGGCTGGCTTTCGCTGTCAGAACTGACCATTCTCATTGGCATGGACTGTATTAAACGTTGGTAAGTGACCCGAGGAGTCTGATGTCATATCCGACGAAATTTTCTTTTTAGTTCTCTAAGATTTGTAGGATAAGATTTCCAGTGGAGATTTGCAGTAGATTATAATGTTATGATTTACCATTAAACATCAAAATGCAAATTTTACTCATATATTTTCTATTTTTAAATCGTCGCTAATCCGATTTAACCCTTTGAAGGGCGCCGTTCGTACAGTGCAAACACCTAAATCTAGTCTTTTTTTCATTTGCATTCAATGTATTCCAGTTAAATGAGCAGAAAAGGGGCTAGTACTGCCATCTGTCGTCAGTTTAAAGAAGTAAAACCATTTTGAAATATTAAATTGGAAAAATTTTCAAGATTCTTTAGGTTAAAAACCTCGGGAAAAAAATCTTCACGGTGCAAACATGGGAGGTTCTTGCCCCTGAAAGGGTTAAGAGTGAAAACGCACAGATCTGCTGTTGTTGTCACTTATGCCCCTCGGCCTGAAGAATTGCACATCAGGTCCATGCAGGCTTGCGGGATGAGTGGTGCAGCTCCGGTTTACAAAGACACAACCAGCTTCGGAGTTCGATTTAGCCTGCTGCCAACTCAGGACATTTTGACAGAGCACTCCTGGGGCTGACATCTGGGGGAATAGTACCTTTTTCCCACCCTCTCTTACAGTGGCGCCGGAAGAGTCAAATATAGAGGGGGGCAAAGTAAAATAGATTAAAACTTTTACACCTTTATTATTAAGAATACATATATACGGTTATAAAAAATAAACCTTTATGTTATATTATGCCCTATCACACGTCAATGTGTACGCGTTTCAAATGCATCGGATTCAAGATTCCCTTTCGCGATGAAAAACATCGTGTAGGGTTGCTTTCGAATCGCAAAAGCAAACGTCTGGAATTGGCGTTTAAACGCGCTTGCGTACCTGAAATTGGCGATTAATCGCTCCTGCGTATATGGAATGACGTTTATTGCGCTTGCGTTAACGAGTGTGAGATTGAAATTTAGTATTCAGTTTTGTTAGGCTTTATGATTTTAAATGAAAATTCTAATATTTTACGAGCGCTAGCTAGGTAGAAACAAAAAATTCAATTTTTATAGGGGGAGGGGGGGGCAAGTACCCTCCCTTGCCCCCCCTTTCCGGCGTCACTGCTCTCTTACCTCTTAGATGGACTTTCCGGTCTAGTTATTTAATGTTCCCATATCCGGTCTAAGCATGAAGATATTGAAAGGCGTTCGTGGAATTCAAACCGACCACCCCAAGCTACCACTATGGTACCTTGGGCCACCATACATTTGTTTCATAATTTAAATTTAAAAAAAAAAAATTCAAAATGAAAAAAAAAAGCATTTTCGAGGCATTTAAATGAATAAAAATTTTAAATATAAAGGCTTTTAAATATAAAACGATTTTAAATATAAACGCTGATCTATAGATTAAAATCTGTGAAATTATATGTGTCTTACAAATCATAAATTTAGATATCAGTTATTATGTAACTTCTATTTTGAAATATTTTATAATGTCTGTCCACTGGCTGTATACGCGTTTAGTTGGGTCTATATGATAAATTTATAAAGAAAACTATCACGAGATAAGAAACACTATTGATAAAATTAAAATCGTTAAAGAATTCGTTTTGTTTATTTTCCTTAGACCACAACTGTTAAAATAAGAGGGAAAAATAAAAATAAGAGGGAAAATTTCTTTAGAGGGGAACATGGATTATACTCGCTTAAAAAAAGATGGATGAACTGTATTGTAAGAAAGTAAGAGCATTTGATGTAAGCTCTAAAAAAAGTTAAAAATCGAAAGGATTATATATCTACAAAGGATAAAATAAATTTTACTCTCATTTAAAAAAGTAAAACTTAAGAAAATAATATTTTCCTTTTAAAGTTTCGGGTGAATGATTAGGATATTTTAAATAAAAGCTTTGAAAAAGTCAAGGATAAAAAGCATTAAATAATTTATAGACGTCGGAGATTTACTAAAGTAATTTTTAGTATTTCATTCAAATTTAAAATATATCCGCAACGCCAGAAAACAAGAATAAATAAACTATAGCATACACAGTTTTGTAATGAAATGAATATTTATAAGAAATAAATTATAGAACAGTTGCGCCATATGAAAAATTTTCATACACATTTCACGATGAAGCACATATCTTTCTCTCTCTCTCTCTCTCTCTCTCTCTCTCTCTCTATATATATATATATATATATATATATATATATATATATATATATATATGAGATGACCCGAATGGTCATCTCTTGAAGAAAAGCATACATCATTGCCGAAATAATGAAAGTCAGCTTCAGGAACAAAGCCATTTATTTACGAATAATGCAGCACATCTTACTCATCTCGAGTCAATCCAGCGTCTCCCCGTAAAAGCGCGAAAAATAGAATTAGCTCAGGGAGGTTGCCAGAAAAGGCGAAGGAAGTTAGTATGTGGGAAGGCGAAGCGTCTCGCCAAGGAGTCGGAAAAGGGGTTACCAGAACAGAGATAAGTTCAGAATGGGCGATTATAGGTTGTTAATAATATCATCACACACACATACATACATAAATATATATATATATATATATGTGTGTGTGTGTGTGTGTGTGTGTGTGTGTGTGTGTGTGTGTGTTTGTTTGTTTGTGTGTGCTTGTGTGTGCGTGTGTGTGTATACAATCTATAACATAAAAATCGATGAAACAAAAAGGTGTCATCCGATTGTAATGAAATTTCTTATACAACAATCTTTCGACCGTACATACAAATGATTGAAATTTGATGTCTAACGAATGAATAACGGGAGCTCCAGCGCATCAGAACTGCGCATGCAGAAGGTGTATATAAGGAACGACTCTCTGATATTTAAAATTTTATTTGCATTTCGACTGCTGAAATCTTACGTAATTTTTTTTATACCAATGCGGCGGCACTTGTCGTCAAACATTCGCCTATATACTACGTAGTTTACTGTTCATTTTATTATGGAGGCACCTTATAGGCGGACTTCATTACCCTCTATGAAGGGCCTACACAAACGGAGGCATTTTTCATGGCGCGAAGCCGGGATTCGGTCCTAGCATCCTCAGCACCGAAAACCACGGTGCTGTACCACAGGGCTGCCACAAGCCCCTTTCGTCAATTGTAACAATACCTAGCGGAAGGATTCGTGCTCATTACGAGCATATTTCAGAGTTTGAAAGAGGTTGTGCGATCAGATTGAAAGGAGTTGGTATTCCAGAAATTTTTGCAGCGATTAGACGATGCTGGCAAGATTGGGTGAAGAACGACAAATTTAAGAGTCAGGACGGCAACGGTCGACCAAGGTGCACAATAGAACAGGAAGACAGAGCGATTGTCAGATCAGCAGTCACAGAACCAGATTCGTCGTTATTAACCATGTAGCGCCCGACCCGTACACAACTATCCAACATGACCATTGACAGACGACTGAGCAAGCGAAATCTAAGCTCGCGCCGACCATTACGCCGCTTACACTTCACGCCTGCACATTGTCAGGTCCGTTTACAGCGGTGCTTGAATCTATCAATTTTGACCTGCTCTGACTGGGGAAGTATAGTTTTTAGTGCGGAGTCCGGTTTCCATATGCGTCCTGACGACCATCGTAGACGTGTCTGCAGATATCCAGGGCAGCTTGGGGTTCCCTCCACACAGGTCCGCAACACGGAGTTACTGTCTGGGGTGCGCCATTTCCATTGATAGCCGAAACACTATGGTAGTCGTTATTGACAAGCTTACAGCACAGTAATACGTGGACGTCAAGCTGCTACCCGTTTTGTTGCCGTACCTTCTGCGCCACCCCGGACTGACCTCTCCCCCATTTGGAAGTGATGGCAAGGCAATTGCAGGTATATCGGAATATTCTCAATTTAGGCTTAACAGTTGGAGACAATTTGGCAAGAAATCTTGCAGCACCACACGGAAACTTTATCAGTCTGTTCTACGCCGGATGACAGCTTCCTTCAGGCCTTATGTGGACAAATACGGTATTCACTTCCTCCCTTTATAATAATGAAACTCTGGAAAAATCGTTCAATTGTTCTGAAATTATAATAGTGTTCGATCTATGCATGTTCTTTATATCCACTAATATATATATATATATATATATATATATATATATATATATATATATATATATATATATATATATATATATATATAATATATATATATATATATATATATATATATATATATATATATATAATATATATAATATATATATATATATATATATATATATATATATATATATATATATATATATATATATATATATATATATATATATATATATATATATATATATATATATATATATATATATATATATATATATATATATATATATATATATATATATATATATATATATATATATATATATGTATATATATATATTTAAGTTGCTAAGCCGACTTTTTGGGCAGTCCGTGAGAGAAAACTACTGCACCAATTGACTTCATTTTGGTCTTAAACGAAAGATTGTAATCTGTAGATGTGTCAAATTTGGTTTTTGTAACGGAAATTTCTATTAATGAGCGATAATTTGCAATTAAAAATTGATTTCTGCGCATGCTCAGTGGTATGTTTAAATCTGTCTTTAGAAACTCACTGTTTCTGCGCATGCTTGGTGGCATGTTTTAATCATAAACTCATTTATTTCGAGGAGTCTTTCTGGATCTCTCTATGCCATTTTCATTTTTATGATAATTATGTTTGTGAAATATAAGATTAAACCTCATGGAAATTGTTTATTTCGTGCTGTTTAATGAGCGATAATTTACAATTACAAAAAAATTGCTTTCCGCGCGTGCTCAGTAACATTTTTAAATCTGGCTTTAGATTCTCACTAAACACGATGCCGCTTAAACACCTTAATTTGTTTCTGCGAATTATTATGATTTTCAACATTTGGCAATGATGTGTTAAGTATAATTTGTGTATTAGTACATTTATTTACTCTCTAGCCGTCATGTTTTGACGGGTATCAACTAGTATATATATAAGTAGGACGATCAATGACGATCAATGTATACAATTGATGTAAAAAATATATATATATATATTTATAAAAAAGTCATAAGGGATATTTTTATAGACAAAATAATGTAGACGAAAATATCCAAATTAAATCTAATAGAACATACTAAAGAATAACAGTACATTTAATATTGTACAGTTTGAGGATCATATGTTTTACTGTATTTTAATACTTTTTTGGATAATGTCCAATCGTCTGCCGCATTAGCAAGGAAAAATTTTTTTTGTCTATTTAGTTGTTATGCACGTGACGTTAAATTTATTTAAAGTTCCAGAAAGAGAAATCACGTGATCAGCATTTACTAAATTAAATTATAAAAATTAATCTTTAAAAATTCACCAAAAATTAGAAAATTGTGGTAAAGATTCGAAAAAGATTTCATTTTAAAGGAATTTTTATGATCTTTCTCGTGATATAAATTTTATAACTCTCAAATTATTATTTTAAATGCAAACGTATAAAAAGTTACTAAAACAGCTTAAAAATTTAATTTTAAGAAATCTAAGAAGAATTTTTCAAAAATCTTTCTTAGTGCACCACTACACTATAAGAAGAATCGCCATGCAAAATTGCAGCCCTTTAGGTCCAGCGGTTTGGTCTGTGCGTTGTATGTCAGTGAGTCAGTCAGTTACGGAATTGTTTTATATATATATATATATATATATATATATATATATACAGGGTTAGCACAATTGAATGACCCGATTGTATATATTTATATTTTCGAAATTGTTACACATATTACAATACGTGATGCACGAAATTAAAGAAAAATATACCAGGTTTTACTTTCAGTTATAAATGTCTGATGTGTGACCTTTTTGTTACACGACAGACTTCTAATCTGTAATCAAATTCGTTCCACACATTTTGTAGTATCACACTGTTAATGGTTCATAATGCTGCACAAATACGTTCTTTAATTTCTTACAGTATTTTCGGCATCGGTGGTGCATAAAGAGTGACTCCGGCGTAACCCCATAAAATAAATCACATGGCGTAAGGTCCGGAAATCTTGGTGGCCACGTGACTAAGGGTAAATCATAAGCTGCCATCTATTGATCGGACAAACACTTTCCTTTAATCATTTTCCATTAATTTCGTGTGTCACTTATTGTAATATATGCAATAGTTTCTTATTGTAATATATGCAATAGTACCGGTCGGCGGATCACTTAAATAGCGTCAAGCAGCAGATCTGGGACCACTACAGCGCTACCCATCGGTGACAACTGTAACTTTTCTGACAGTAAAATTTTTTTTGGTTTAAAAAATCGTACGACAATCTATGCATTATTTTAAAAACCGCGTCGTGCTACAGACTATACTTTTCGAAATATGGAAATTTTACTTTTTTTGAGACTTTTGATCCCCCTGTATATACATACATATATATTTACACTGCTGGCCATTAAAATTTCAACACCAGGAAGAAAAGCAAATAGCAAAACTGTATTTAATGCACGTATACAGGATAGCAAGAAGAAACCAAGATTAAATTTGTAGGCTATTTGGGGTATACAGGGTCTGAAATTAGTACACACAGCCGCCGCCTATAAAACGACTCTAATCTGGTTGAGCATTGAGTCGGGCTTGCATGGTGTTTGCATGACACAGTGTGACTTGGATGACACATACGGGCAAGTCATTCCATGGTGCATTAAGTCCATGCCACACTTTTTCAAGCGTAGTGGCTGGAGAGCGGTGGCGGCCCAATTTCTCAGCAACCAATGACCAGACGTTTTCAGTGGATGTGTGATCTGGAGAATGGAGAAGGTCAGGACACTACGGGAACACCCGGTCTTGCGTTACCTTGTTTGAAAGATGACGTATCCGAGTCCTCGAAGATGGGGCACAGCCACCGGCCTTAAGATCTGAGAAATGTAACACTGACTGTTCGGATTACCGAAGACGCAAACAAGAGGTGTTCGTGTCGTGTACACAAAGTATGTCCATACCATCACACCAGGTGCAGGGCCCGCATGGCGATATCGAATGCAAGCCGGCAACGTGCGTTCTCCTCGATGCCTCCAGACACTCATACGTCCATCATGATGCTGCACGCAGAACCGGGACTGGTCGGAAAAAACGACGTGGTGACACTATTGTATCCAGTTTTGTCGTTGGGCGCACCACTGTCGCCGCGCGTCTCTATACTGCAGTGTCAAGGGAAGCCGCAATAATGGTCGCTGTGCAGACATTCCTTGCTTCTTTAGACGTTGTCGCACTGTCCGAAAGGATCTTTGTCGTGCTTCAAATTAGCCAATTTCCTGACTCGAGGTCCGTGATGTGGCTGTACTACACTGCAAGGCCGACTGACAATATATCAGTCCTCTCGAGCGTTAGTGGAGGGCCGACCGTTGAGATCCTCCATGGCGTCCAGTATGACATTCCTCGACCCATCGATTCCATATTCGCAAGACAGTTGTTGGATTCTGACCAATGCAAATAGCAATATCGAGGAACGATAAACCGCACTTTCGATAGCCCATGATCTTGACGCTATCGAATTCCGACAAGTTTTGGTAGCCGTTTCTCCTTCATATACTAAGCATAACATGATCTTCTCACAAACAATTAACATTCAAATGCGATTTCCGGGTGAAAAACCCACTGCGTAACTTTCCTTTTACACAGAATTTGAGATGCCGTTCCTGCGTGCTGCGTCAAGTGTATTTAAATGTCAATCATTTGCATATCCCAGCATCTTCTTACTTTCATGCGAATTTGACATCTATATCATCCCTCCTTCATGGTGTTTCAATTTTAATGGCCAGCAGTGTATATATATATATATATATATATATATATATTGCTTGCATTACCCCGTCATTATAAGAAAAATTTGTTTCAGTTCCCGTTATTCATAATAAATGCCCGTTATTCATAATAAATGCCCGTTATTCATAATAAATCCCGTTATTCATAATATATATATATATATATATATATATATATATATATATATATATATATATATATATATATATATATTGCTTGCATTACCCCGTCATTATAAGAAAATTTTGTTTCAGTTCCCATTATTCATAATAAATGCATCATGTCTGTTATTGGTCATTCATTTTTGGGTCGGTTTTTACTTCGTTACCACCAGCGCTTTTAATCAGTAGGCTCTTGTTGCCAAACTAAGAATGCCTAATATTCTTATTTAAAGAAAATTTGAAGAATCTGTATCCTTGAGCTAACAATTATACTCCAGCCGGGTAGAATAATTCCGTCGACTTTGACACCGCGACTGTAAACAAGCCATAGCTATCATTAACTCGACTTTATTTTATCGAAAGAGTTGAGCTAGTTTCTCCAGACGAATAAAAACAGAAATCGTCTGGTTCGGGAGGGAGTTATGAGGGGAAAAGGGGTGCCTAGGGTCTGAAGAGAGCGCAAAACAAGCGAGATTCTCGGTCGATTCGTCTGGACGCTGTTTACCGTTTAGAATGTAAATATTCGAAAAAGCATGCTTCAACTAGTAAAGTATACAGTTATTTGCACTATTATAGCTGATGTTGATAGTTCAACTGGACTAGTATTCGTGAAAAATATTTAGCGGAGTGATAGATATCTTAAATAAGCTTCAAAGCATATTATTTTAAATCCTCGGTTACATTTATCTGTTTTTATGGTTCTTTCCCTGAAGGGTTAGAAAATATTCATTATAAAATAGATCGAAGCGCTGACTGCAGTGGGGGTGGGTGGAGTGCGGAGGGGGAGTAGAGGAACAGGACACTAGCGTAAGTGAAAAATTTTCGAACAACTCTTACCTGTTTAGTGTATACAGAGGCTGTTCGCACATTTTTTAGACGATTTTGGTATGCGGTAATAAAAAAATCGTTTGCTGCAAAAGAAATAATTGCAATTGCACTATGTTTTTAAAAGTCAAAATTATCGTCTGCGGCTTGAAAGTTTGGTTTTTATTCAAAATGGCGTTTTTAACAAAGCAGTGGTTCGAAGGCTACATTTATGCTCTTTCCGAAGAGAAATATGCATACTCCGTTATCCAAAAACGATGTGAGAGTCATGGTTTTGTGATATCTAAAGCGTCGATAGGTAATATCGTCAACAAGAAAGGAGAAAAAACGTCAAATTGGAGCCTCAAGTGGGACAAAAATTCCAAACAAGTATCCAAGGAAAAAACGGACATCTTCGACTATTGCAAAAGTACGTTGTTTAATGTTAAAAGAAAATCCCCCTAGTCAAAGGACAGTAGCAAAATCATTAAAATGCTCGGTGTCCACTGTAAACAAAATGATAGACGTTGATTTAAATCTTAAGAAAGCGAAAAAACGCAATGTGCATCGTTATCTTCCAAATCATATCGCTGAACGCAGGACACGCTGCAGAATTCTATATGAGAAACACTTATTCAAAGAAAAATGGAAAACAATTGTCACAATAGATGAATCATGGGTGTATTTAAATGATTGCAACAAAAAAAGAGCCATTTATTATCATAAAAGAGGTATTTATTATCATAAAGTACATGGTTCAAAGAATCCAAAGAAAGTTTTTCTAAGGGATTCATGATTGTTGCTGGTTTTTCTTATAATGGCAAGTTAAAAATAAAGAGAGTGGAAAAAATGTCAAGATTAACTCCAAATAATATCAGGAACACATTTTATCGTCAATTTTTCTGAATGAAATACCACCTCTTTACCCACAGTGCCATCAATCTGTGAGACTCCATCAGGACAAAGCTAGCAGTCCCACATCAAAATCCACTGTAAATTTCCTAAAAGAAATGGAACAAAAAACTGGTATCAAGGCCATACCCTTCACTGATATCCCTACTAAATCTCCCGATGTATCACCTATGGATTTTTTGCTTTCGGACTTTTAAAATCTGCATTATCCAAACGTCGTCCAAAACCCTTACAGGACTCTGGAAAGCTGTTCAGGAGGAATGGGATAGAATACCTCTTCTTACACTTCAAAAGGCATTATTATCTTGGAAATTGCGGTGTCGAAAGATAGTTCAGAATAAGGGATGTCAAATAGAACATTTAAAAGACAAGAATTTTATGTAATTTAGTTTTTTGAATACAATATACATCGTCTAAAATATGTGTGAACAGCCTCTGTATACACTGCTGGCCATTAATATTTCATCACCATGAAGAAGGGGTGATACAAAGTGAAATTCGCATGAAAGGAAGAAGATGCTGATATATGCAAATGACTAGCTGAAAACCAGAAGTTCACTACATTGTACTTTCAAATTAAATACAACGGTCAATGTATGCAATTAATGCCAAAAAATATATTTATATATATATATTTATGGTAAATACAACGATCAATGTATGCAATTGATGTCAAAAAAAAGAAAAATATATATTAATAAAAAATCGTAAAGGATATTTTATAGACAAAATATGTTGAAGAAAATATTCAAACTAAATATAATAGAACATACTAAATAATATAGTACAGTTAATACAGTACTGTTTGAGGAACATTTCTTTTACTGTATTTTAATATTTTTTTGGATAATGTCCAATCGTCTGCCGCAATTAGCGAGGGAAAAAATATTTTTTTTGTCTATTTCATTGTTATGGACGTGACGATATATTTATTTAAAATACCTTAAAAAGAAATCGCGTGATCAGCATTTAATAAATTAAATTCTAAAATTTAATCTTTAAAAATTCCCCAAAAATCAGAGGTACAGATTCGAAAAAGATTTCATTTTAAAGAATTTTTATGATCTTTCTTGCAATATAAATGTTATAATCCTCAAATTATTATTTTAAATGCAAAATTAAAAGTTTACTAAAACAGCTTAAAAGTTTAATTTAAAAAATGTAAGAAGAATTTTCCAAAATTCTTTCTTAGTGCATTCCTACACTATAAGATGAATCGCCATGTAACATTTTTTGTAAAACAGCCATGTAAAACAGCCCTTTAGGTCAAGCGGTTTGGTGTGTTCGTTATATGTGAGTCAGTCAGTCAGTTACGGAACTGTCTTATATATATAGATAAGCATTTAAGCCAAATCAAACGACGCAGGAGGGAGAAACGACATCTCAAATTCTGTATAGAAGGAAAGTTACGCAGCGGGTTTCTGATACGGAAATTGCATTTGAATGTTGGTTGTTTGTGAGAAGATCGTGTTATGGCTCGTATAAGAAGGAGAAATAGCTACCAGCAGATGTCGGAATTCCACAGTCGCAGGACCGTGGCTTATCGAGAGTGCGGTCTATCGTTCCTCAATTTTGCTACTTGCATGCTCAGAATCCAATGACTGTCAAGCGAATATGGAATCTATGGGTTCGGGAGGGTCATATATATATATATATATATATATATATATATATATATATATATAATCGTTATATTTAATATGTTTGGTTACAAAGAATGATGCACAGTTTTGTGACAAGCATTTAATTAAAAATCTTGAGAAATTTCAAAGAAACTGGAAGAAAATGAGTGTGGTTAGACCAGTGGTCGGCAAACCGTGACTCGCGAGCCACATGTGGCTCTTTGGCCCCTTCAGTGTGGCTCTTCCACAAAATACCACAAAATGTGATTGAAACTTCGTGATGACTGGTTTTCTTATTTCTGTTTTTACATACTTAGTTGGTGTTTATGGACCTTTAACTTTAGGCAAGTGCTCTGAGTAAAGACTAGAATTGTAGTTAAAATCCGCACCCCTGCGGTTGGCAATTCCACCTGCGTCTGTCCGAAGCACTTTGCCTTCCCTCCAAGGTACGCCCACCAGCGACACTTTCCCCTCCACTCGTTGTCGTTAGGTTGGGTCGGTGGATACGCAGCGCGGGGGAGGCCGTGACCTTCGAAATCCGAAAATCTTCAATACCATAGGTCACGGAGAGACGATCGTTATTCATGCACAAGTT
Source organism: Dolomedes plantarius (assembly GCA_907164885.2). Taxonomy (NCBI): domain Eukaryota; kingdom Metazoa; phylum Arthropoda; class Arachnida; order Araneae; family Dolomedidae; genus Dolomedes; species Dolomedes plantarius. The sequence continues at coordinate 253,101,306 of OU015490.1, forward strand.
GAGAGAGTCAGCAGTCAGCAGTCTCATTGTGCACAGGCCCCAACGGACTCACCAACGTGGGACAGTATCTCCCCTCCCCGTTTCTTTTTATGGTACATCCACATTCATGGAGACAAGTACCCTCCCGACCCCCGCTTGACTCCATTTGACCCGCGTGACCCCCCGCCCCGCCTTTGATGGTCTATCTAGGACCGCTCGATCGGAGGATCGGTGCAGAAAGCAGTGCCCATAAATCACTGGCTTCCCCCGCAGAATTCTGTGCAGAGCACATGAATGTGAACTCCTTATTAGATGTGTGGGAAGAAATAACCACCCACTCTTCTCACTCCGCATTTACACAGTCGTGAACGAGGAGGATCGAATAGCGGGGAAGAGTGAAAAATGGGTGTGTAAACGGAACCCTTGCAGATAACTCCGCTATTCTCCTCCCCAATCGTGGCGCACGCTTCGGGAGCGGTTTTTCAAGCCCGAGTCAAAAGGACGAGTTACACGTCTCCCCCACGTTGGGAGGAAACTACGTTGGGGAGCGGTTTATCTGGCCCGAGTCTATGGCGACGGGGAGGGTGTCAAAGGACAAAGGTGTGAATGGCGTCGGGAAGTTGCGAGAGGCGGAAATGTGAGAACGGTCATTCGGGTCGATTAGTCAGGCTCCTCGAGCGTGACTGATGTCTCGTGAATGGACGAGGGGTGGCTTATTCGAAGGCTGTGTAAATGCGGGGTAAGATAAGGGGCTTTCTTTCGATCTCTTTTACTTGGCCACCTGCACCACAGAGTGTCCAAGCATGGGGAACGAGAGAGAAAACGAAAGGGGTGGGCTTGCGACAATTTGAGCCCCCCAGAATCAGTGTGTGGGAAGTCAAAGGAAGATGACCCTGAGTGGAGAGAGAGTTCATGACGAAAGAGAACAGTCTCTCGAGAAAGCAATCTGATCGGTTGATTTTTACTGTTAGATTTTTAGGTTCGATTCCGGTACGGCAAACTGACCAGGTGAAATTCTGAGCGAAAACCGAAGGAGAGTTAGATCTCTCAGTGAAAGACCGTGATTGGTCTTAGTTAAGCAATTATCTCAATAAATTATTACTATTATTAACTGATTTTGCTTAAATAGCCGTTTATTAGCGAGTTTTCGCCGAAAAGTAGTAAAAAAATTATTTTTGCATTTATTCGCTCATATCCGCAAATTTCGCATTTATTCGCGTCTGTTTCGTAAATACGAAAATTACGTATCCCTAGTTAACAGTTGCAATACAAATCTGTATTTGCATAAAAAAAAAACTATGAAAAGGACTTAAAAAAGTGGCTCCGCAAAAAGGCAGGAAAAAAGGAGGAAAGATGCTGAAGCAAAAGAGGGTTCTTTTTGTCTGTCTTCCTGGCTAACCCAGCAACACACCGAAGATACAGAATGCATTACAGAAGAAACAAGAGGTGAGAAGGAATTTTTATTTAAATGTAAGGCTACAGGTACCTCAGTTTAGATAAAAATTTAAAGTAACCGGTGTTAGATTTATATTCATAATGTAATACTTATGGTGACAAAAATAAATAAATAAATAAACCTAATTCAGTGAAGTCTCCTATAGCGCGATATTTTTATAACGTAATTTCCATAAAATGCAGAGCGGAAATTGTGACAGCTGTCCTATAACGCGGTCTCCTTATAACACGTTTTTCATACAAGAACATTCCAACAACTCAAATGGCTTGAAAAATTTATCTATGGCAGCACTTATTTGATGAGTTAAATGACATTTATGGTGTATTCCCCTGTTTATCAATTCCAGTTATCAGGGAATTTCCCTCAAAATGAGCAAACAATAAAGCATTACTCCCTTTTAATTTATTCTAAGATTCTCTTTAAATGCGTCCAGACGTATGTGTAATAAAGTTCTTTTGACTTGTTTAATTTACGTTATAGCAATCGTATAATATTAGAGAACATCTACGTAAAATTTTTTATTTGCCGTATTACACAAGTTCTAACTTTTTCAAACTTCTTCTAACTTGATCTTACTTGTTCTAACACGCATCGTCATGGTCGGTCATGCTTGAACACGTTCAAAGTAGCGTCAATCTCGTTCATTAATTATAATTACAATTTATTTCTGAGATTCTATATAACGTGGTACGAATTTATATAATTTGTATCAATTCTGAGTTTCTTATAACGCGGTTTCCATATAACGCAGCAGTAGTTTCCTTATAACGCGGTATAAATTTATCGGATTTATCTTATTTCTATATTTCTGATAACGCGGTTTCCATAGAATGCATTTTCTGATTTGAATTAATTCTGAGTTTCTTATAATACGGTTTCCATATAACGCAGTACGAATTAATCGCGATATAGGAGACTTAAGTGTAGACTAGTGGTAGTCAATTTGGTCCCTACAACCCACTAGTGGGCCATAAAGTTACCTTTATTTTTCCAACCAGCTGTAAATCCTACAGGTATTTTAGCCATCACTTTGAGAATTGTAATTATTTTGCGTTGGTAGCTTTATTATTATTGCCGTTTTGGAAGTAAGAAAATATGTCGTAATTATTCATTGGGGTTAAAAATATATAAAATAATATAAATTTGTAAATAGAATAAGTAATGCTATTCTATCTACGGCAGTTATAAAATGAAACATTTTTCTAGGTGCCCTGTTTGACATGGCTACAAAGAAGAAACATAGAAAAACGGAAGACGGAAACCGTGAATTTAGAGTTGAATGGACCGAGACTTTCGCGTTTATTCAAAACTTAAATGGCCTTCTGACCTGTATTTTTTGTAAGGAAAAATTGACTCATAACGAAAAATAAAATTTAGAGAGAAACTTTATGACTAAACACGTGTCATTCAATAATAAATATTCTGTTGGTGATGCAAGGAAGAAAGCAGTTGATAAACTTCAGAAGAGTCAAGAAAAATCAAATTCTGTATTTAATTACTGGATGCAATCTTTCAACAATGTTAATATTGCAAGTTTTTGTGGTTAGTCAAGAGATTGCTAAGAGAGAAAAACCATACACAGACGGCGAATACATAAAAAGTTGTTTTATAAATGCATCCGAAGAGCTATTTCAGGATTTTAAGAACAAAGGAGATATTCTAAAAAATTAAAGAGTTTCCATTGTCTGCTAAAACAGTGAAAGATAGAAGATCCAAAATGTCTTTGAATATAACCAACCAGCAAGTCGAAGATCTTAAATTAGTTTCAGCTTTATCAATAGCAGTTGACGAGTCTTGTGACATAAATGATATAGCGCAAGTTTCACGTTTTGTACTATTCATTTCATCTACAGGTCCTAAAGAGAAACTTTTAGGATTATTGCCACTCAAAGGTCAAACACGTGGAGAAGATTTAGCAAATGCTGTAATTCAGTGCATTGAAAAACATCATATTCCACTAGATAAAATTGTCTCAATTGCAACAGATGGGGCGAAGTATGACAGGTGTGCTATGTATATATGTATCTATATAAATGCACGTATGAATATACAGGGTGTCCATAATTAAAGTCCCCCTTTCAAACGGCTGCAAAAAAATAACCACTGGTCAGAATGACTTCAAATTTGAACTGAATATACTGGAAGAAGGGGGAAACGATTTGGTATAATAAAAAAAAGTTCCAAAATGTTTTGGAACTATTTTTTTATTGTGCACACCAAAAATGCAAGTAAACATACAATCTTAAAAGAACACAAATGAAAAGACAGAAAAGCAAAAGGTTCACAAACCCTATTACAATGAGTTCTTTTAGGATTGTATGTGTACTTGCATTTCTGGTGCGTTGAGCCCTAAGTGCAGGATTTCTGTTTATTTTCATTTGAATTGACTATCTGTTTTAATGGATCTTGGGGCCTTGGGATGCCTTTTGGTTAGACCTGTATCTATTTAGAAAGTTCCCCCTTGAGGTAACTGATTTGGTTAGGCCTCCTGATGAAGAGACCGATCGGTTGCCTCGTTATATGGTTTAGTTCTTTTACTGTTACTGAATCTTGCATTTATGGTGTGTTGAGCCCTAAGTGCGTGATTTCTGTTTATTTTGTCCGCATTCTTCCTGTTAGTAATTTTCTTTCTCAGTTGAATTATTTTCTTTTAGTTATATTTGTCTGTTTTCAGCATGAGGATTTGTTGCGATTGCACAATCTTTAATTGAAAAATTAAAATTTTTCAACGCTAGGATAGCTTTTCTATCAATTTGGTCGGCGGTCTATGCCTTCTTTATATGAATTATTTACATTATTTGTGTTACATACATACACACATGCATAAAGAGCTATTCTTTTAAAAAATAATGCTTGATTGATCCACGAATATTTCTTTTAAGAAACCCAATGTTCCGTAAAAATTATATATTTATTTTAGGATTCTTTACTTTTGACTCTTCTATATTTTTTAAGCAGCATTTTAACTGAAACATATCATACTATTTTTCTTCACATGAAAAATGCGAATCCACCGGTTACTTTTCACAAATTTATACTTCTCCGTAATTGATAACTTTCCAAACTTTGAAAAATAATCATTTTTTCCCAACATGAATTTAAAGGAATATAGGATGAAAATTCAAATCTATGTGGCCCTTTTGAAATTATTAACATAATTAATTTCTTATTCTATAAATAGATGTCGCCACTACCTAGCTTTAGTCATATCTTATCATAAATGTCTTCCGTTTACTAATGTTTTTCGACTTAACATTCATTTCTTGTAACAGCTGTGATCATTTAATGAAGATACAGGCAAATTCTTTAATGTAACACCATCATTTCATAAGTATTATTTAGAAAAAAAAAATGAGAATTGTTGTTGTCATTAGCAAAACACAACCGTTTTATAATTTCAATCTGGGCATGGATACAAATCGTTTACCTCTTTAAAAAACTATATCGTTTGGTGAGATCTTTGATTAATTAATACTGAACAGAGTGTTACATATATTAAAGTTAATTTTAAAAGATTCTGTAATTTAGATTTTATATTTTTAATATTAGAAAATAAACTATCTTTCTTTCTAAGAACGCATCATATATATATATATATATATATATATATATATATATATATATATATATATATATATATATAATATATATATATATATATATATATATATATATATATGTATATATATATATGTATATATATAAATTTATTTATATATATATATATATATATATATATATATATATATATATATATATATATATATAAATTTATTTATATATATATATATATATGTATATATATATATGTATATATATGTATATATATATATATATATATATATATATATATATATATATATATATATATATATATATATATATATATATATATAAATTTATTTTTTTTTAGGAATTCCACTTTCTGCATTTTGGTTTATGAAGCCTGTAATTTTAAATGTTCATTCACCGATATTTTGTATGTATCATTTTACAGAAAACTGCCGGTTTTGTGTGTAAAAGAGTTTTTTTTAAAGTGATAGAATTAGCAGATGAGCTAAACTATAGATAAAGACCGAATTGCTCTCAATGTAGATAGTAAAAATAATTCCTTTTTTTCTTAGAAACGAGAATAAAAGTAGTATTCCAAATACGCAATGTTTGACATACCAAGCGGACTTGCTTTTTTCGCTCCACCAGATCAGCTTTCATTCCGGAAATTTCCGATAGATAAGCAGAAATACAAACATGTGTTAGGTGGAAACCAAATTCAGAACTAGATCATCGTGTCTGCAGAAACCTAAATTTTTGAAAAGGCAGAAATAAAAAAAAAGGACTGAATTTTTTTAAGTGCGTAAATTTGGGGTTTGTTATTTTAAAATGGCTTCATAAGTAGTTTATTTGGAAAAAGAATTCCAGGTATTTCGTATGAACACTATTTTCATGAAGTTTTTCCCGAACTATTCAAAATATTTATGAATAAGGTTTAGGAATTAAATTTATGAACGACATATACTAAATACAGAATTCCATTGGCAACTAAATCGTAGCTTTATTTTTTTAAACTCATACACACAATACTATTTCGAATACAATCGTATTATGAACAATAGCCACTGAATACATTATTCCATTGGTAAGTACATATCGTTGTCGGGGCTTAACTTTGTATATCAAAGATACAATCCGATTTCAGATGAATGAAAAATTATCACTAAACAGTATTCCATTGACGAGTTTATCGTAATCTTGACATAATTTTTTAAGTATACCTTCAGTCTTATTTTGATAATTGCGAAGTTCAAATGTTTACTTTTACCTTTTAGGTATTGTAAATAATAAAAGAACGAACCCACCATTAACGAGAATCGACGAGGTTTTCTAAACTAAACTCTATTTTTTTACAACAACAATTATACTATATAAATACCGTTCTCAATGCTAGCAGACAACGGGGAATTTATCGCGCTTGTTAATCCCGGTAGTTATATTACGGAAACCCTGCCAGAATTCAGCCTCGCCACTGCTTGTGCCTACGCCACACTAACCTTTCTGTCTTCACTTTATCACCCGGTCGCTGGAACGATAGCTAGCTTCAAAACGCCTTCGATAAGCTTGATAATGTCCGGTTGCTGTACGGGAAGGCAATCTTCCCTTCTTCAATCTTTTTCGTTCGCCGCTCATCTCCGTCCGACCTCGTCTCGTGGAGTTAACGCTCTCACTGTCGCGTGTCTACGCTATCGACGGGGATTCCCATCTAGTAGAAAAGCGCCGCTCATTTGCATTCGCATGTTTCTTCTTCAAACGGCGTTTTATTTAAACCAGAGGGGGGGGGGTAATTTTTGTTCAAATACCTCACATAATATAGAGAAGTATCAATAGTATAAGACATTTTATTTTGTCTATTTTGTCCAATTTAGGATAGGTAAAGGTAATTTTGTGTATTCGTGCTTTCACATTCTTTCCTATAGGCACAATTATTTCAATTAAATCTTAAACCTTTATGAAACTAAAGACAGGAAATTTAATTTGTATCGCACCCTTAATTCATATAAGACATCAAACACATTTAGTCTTTGAAACGGGAGTTAAAAATGCAAAAACCATCTTTTCAAAGGGAAAAACGAAAGACTTTTTTTTGTACTAGTTACATTATTTTTCCAAACATTAATGATGAGCTTATCTTTATTCTGCTGAAAAATGGATAATCAAGTCACTTACTTCTTCGAACACAATGGAAACTGCAAATAGATTCATCTGCTATAAATACAAAAACGAAAAGAGATTCGCAGGATTTAGTAAATTGTTTACGTGAATTGTTTGAATAATTATTAATTTTTCAAATGACCGTTACTTTTTCGCTTTTCTTTTATCATTACCAAATATGTAGCAGATGAAGTAAGCCAGAACATTAACGTTGTAACACTGTAACAGAAATTACGGAAAGATCGAAGATGATGAACTAAATTTTTAATCAGGATAAAATATTTTGACTAAAATATAGAGTTGGAATTATGGCTTATCGGCCCGGATTACTATCTGCATTTCGTCATATAGTTTTTAAATATAATTTAATTGCCACTTAAAGTATATTATAAATATTTTTTCTCGTCAGATTAAGGATAAAATTTCCACTTACCACCTGATGTATAGAGAAGATGACATTATAATCAAGTTCTTTCGTAGAATTATCATTTTGTTTAATATATATTACTTAATTATAACAGAATTGCGGTTTCCTACTCTTAACTTCCACTAGCTCTGGGTTTGGTGTTCTTTGATTAAGCAACTTTTTATTCAATTCTTCTGTTTCTTATGGATTGTACTGTGTCTAATGTTTATTGATTAGATCGTACTTATCAGAAACAATCCATTGGTTTTTAGACAGTATCGGCACCGCTGACGAAGAGATGCTGTCTAAAACTTATTTAATACTTCTCTTTTCATGCTTTTAGATCCTGGCTACAAGTAGTTTTAGAGCTTTTACTGGTTTTTCACTTTCCACTTTGTCTTTTATATATATATATATATATATATATATATATATATATATATATATAATGGTTAAATTACCTAATATTTAAAAATTTTAAAACGATCATGCAAATGATATTATTTTGATTACTACAGATTAAGTAGTTTGAACAGAAATTATAAAAAAAGATGTTACTTCACAATGCAATCATTGACTTGAATTCTGATTCTTTCCTTATCCTTATTTCGAAACTTAATTATTCCAGGTATATAAAAAAGACATCTTAGACAATTCTGCAGGGCATCTTAGTATAATTTTTATTGATAACTATATTTCTCTATGATCACTTTTTTATTATGATCTCGGTACCGTTCATTATAGTCCTCTGCAGAGAAACATAAAGTGATATAAATGCTATCAGATTAAAATTTTTGATGTAAGCGCATTGCTATCAGTTTGTAGGAAAAAGAAGAGCGTTTGTAGGAACAAACAGAGCTTTCCCTCTATTGTTCAGTGACAAAGAAAGAACCAGTCGAAGAATCTGTCTACCCAAACCAGATTCTACGAATTCTACACAAAATAAATATCAGAAGAAGGAGGATTAATGTAGAAAGATCCATGCGTGTGGGAATTATAGGTTTTAAACAGCGCATTTTGTGAGGGATTATGAACTAACTTCAACGTGCTTAGTGATGTGAGTTTCAGTTAGGAGAACTTTGTAATTTAGGTGTTTTTCGATATATTGTGTTCATCTTTCTCATAGCCGTACGCTCGATTTCAGTGGCTATAAACTCATTGGTTAATATAAATAAATTGTTAAATATAAACAAATGGTTATTTTGTTGATGTGTAATCTCATTTTCTCTTCACCAACAGAGTTAACCCCTTCCGTACCAGCATATGAAGATTACATTCAAAACCAGTTTTTCGGGCATTTAGATTTAAAATATCAAGTAGTAGTTTTCAGATAAATGATATGCTTTTATTCATATTAATAAGAAGAGATATAGGTATCGATATTTAAATCGATATATATATATATATATATATATATATATCCATTTTAATCGAGGTCCATATAGGATAGGGGCTGAGATATTGATATATATATATATATATATATATATATCCATTTAAATCGATTATCAAGTATCCATTTTAATCGAGGTCCATATAGGATACGGGCTGAGATATTGATATATATATATATATATATATATATATATATATATATATATATATATATATATATATATATATATATATATATATATATATATATATCCATTTAAATCGATTATCAATTATCCATTTTAATCGAGGTCCATATAGGATACGGGCTGAGATATTGATATATATATATACTAGCTGAAAACCCGCGCTTCGCTACGGAGTACATTCAAATTAAATACAACGGTCAATGTATGCACTTAATGCCAATATATATATATATATATATATATATTTATAAAAAAATCGTAAGGGATATTTATTTTTTTTGGATAATATCCAATCGTCTGCTGTATTAGAAAGAAAAAGAATATAATTTTTGTCTATTTAGTTGTTATGCACGTGACGATAAATTTATTTAAAGTACCAGAAAAAGAAATCACGTGATCAACATTTAATAAATAAAATTCTAGAAATTAATCTTTAAAAATTCACCAAAAATCAGAAAATCAAGGTAAAGGTTCGAAAAAGATTTCATTTTGAAGGAATTTTTATGATCTTTCTCGTGATATAAATTTTATAATCCGCAATGTATTATTTTAAATGCAAACGTAAAAAAAGTTTAAAAAACAGCTTAAAAATTTAATTTTAAAAAATCTAAGAAGAATTTTAGAAAAATCTTTCTTAGTGCACCCCTACACTATTAGAAGAATCGCCATGCAAAATTTCAGCCCTTTAGGTCCAGCGGTTTGGTCTGTGCGTTGTATGTCAGTCAGTCAGTGAATGAATGAATGAATGAATGAATGAATGAGTCAGTTACGGAACTGTTTTATATATATAGATATATATATATATATAAATCAATACATATAAAAATATAACGATATCTAAATCGATACGTATAGAAATATAACGATATCTAAATCGATACGTATAGAAATAAAACGATATCTACATCGATACATATAGAAATAAAACGATATCTACATCGATTTATGTCCAAATTACATAAAAAAGTTAATTTATAGTTTTGTGGAGAATCAGGTCATGGATCCATACGTGGATACACTGGTACAGAAGGTGTTAAACCTAGAAGACCATAGTCGCTATTGTCGGGTCCTGGAAGGTGCATTCGTGATCTCGTAAATCTAATTTTCTCGATGCCGTATTTTGGGAACATGTTGAGAATTCATGTGTTGTAATTAAGAATGTATTTTTAAAATTAAAGCGGAGGCCCTTGTCGTGAGACATTCAAATTTTGCTATTCACTGTGCAGTCTTGCTGGCTGTTGTTGTTATTGTTGCTTCTTAAGCCCCCTGGCTGAATGTTCCATATCAGGTCCATATAGGCTAAGGGCTGAGATGTGCGGCTCTGGTTTGAAATAGCCCCTCAAGGGTTGGATTCCGCTTTAGCTAGTTGCCATCTCAATTTCGACCGAGCACCCCCAAGGGCGACATCTGGGGGATGGTGCCACTTGCCACACTCACTGAGCCTCATAGAGGGACTTTCCGTTCTACGGATTTAATGCGTTCATATCCGGCGTAGACACGAAGGTATTTAACGGCATGCACCGGGATTCGATTCGAGCATCCTCAGCACTGAAAGCCAGCAGGTTATTGCAAGGCAACCTCGAGCCCTGCTGGATACTTAATTGTGCGAGTGCCATTTAGGTGAACCAGTATTGCTCCCTTTGAGGGGAGAAAATGGTAACGACCAAGCCTTATTCTGGATTGGAATCCAAGCCTACAGCTTGGAAGCTTACGACGCTAACTACTACAAAATCTGGGAGGCGTAATTAAGCATTATCAATGCGTATTAACAGCCCCAGCTTCACTATAAAGAATAAAAGTCATTTCTCACGAAACTAGATCTACAATTTACGTTTGACGATTTCTACCTCTATCCCCTAAACTATGCTCCAATTCGATATAAATCCGCTAAACGACATTTTCATTATTTAGCGTTATAGAGCTAATCACTTCACTACATATTTCCCTTTCTATTTTTTTTTGATTGGCGTTCCTGCAAAGAATTACCGGTAGCAGAATAAGGTTTCGGGAACGCTGTTTCATAGATTATTTAGCAACGAGAGAGAATGAATCAACCTAGCCCATCAACCGCATTTTTGCTGTGAAGAACAAAAAATAAATGGTCGCCAAAATATTTGCGATGCCACACAATGCGTTTATAATGGAGTTACGATTATGAAGGCTATTCGAGGAATTCTTCTGATTAGTATTACGAAAGTTATTTCTTTCACCCACCACAAAGGTCTGTCCGTCTTTCTGTTACTCTAAAAATATTATAAAGTGAAATTTCGTAATCGGGAAAACTCTTAATATATTTTGTAGCAGACAGCGGAAGGTGGTGACCTTTTGTTGGCAAACATAGGAAGACATCTTTTATGCTTATATTTAACGGTGAATAGGTTTTATATTCACGAAAAAGTCAATATGAATAAAGTCAATTGATTGTAAAGCTATCTAATAATGCATATGCATAATGAGGAGAAAGATAAAAATTTTCCTAACTTTTGCAATGAACAACGAAAGTAATGTTGTAAATAAATACTAATTGTACTTTACTTTAAATAAATCGTATAAACTGTGCTCGAAATTGTTACTTTAGAAGAATAGTTAATTTGAGCTGGTTTATTCAAGGTGGAAAATTTATTGTTTATCCATTTCATGTGTGTGGGTGTGCGTGTATATATATATATATATATATATATATATATATATATATATATATATATATATATATATATATATATATATATATATATATATATATAGTATACTATCTTCGTAACTGAGTAATAATTTGCTCTAAAAAACGTACGCGATTGACCAAAGAAAAATAAAATCATATCTTTTTTATAATTTTTATATTTTTCAATAACAATTTACAGTAAAATATAGGCTACTTATAAGTATTCATGAATTGGTTTGAGTTTTCATTAAATAACTTTTTTTCAAAATTGTGAGATATTAATCAATAATATCCTTTTCAAAATTATAGATTTTTGCATATTCTTATTTTAGATAACACATTTTAACACATTTAATGGTTTCTTCTAAATGCTGAATGCACCAGAATTGAAAAGAAAACATCACATATCTTTTAAATCTATATACTAGGAAATTGCCCTTACTTATCATCAACATCTACACCTTCAAAGTGACTCCAACAAATTTACCATTACTATATCCTACTAAACTACTATTTACCTTATATCATACTAAAATCATTATGCATTCTAAACTGAAAGTTTTCGAAAACCTTCTCTACTTAATAAATGATATGGGTGCTGAATATGTATTTTCCCATCCATTAAATACGCTGAAGATCGTGATAAAAATCTTACAGACAGTTCTAAGAGTTGTTAAGAAGGAATTGAAGCAAATAAAAGTTTGTGATAAACGATCAAGTTTCAAATTTCACACGGGGTATTATTTAAGAAGGATGTAGTTGACATTGAAAGTTTAATCAATGAAACGCTTGAAAGAAACTATATGATGTGGTTCCACTAAGAAATAAAAAATCTAAAACCTGAAATAGATAAAAAAAAACCATTTGTTACCTATTTCTGCAGCAATGAAAACTTTCTGATGCAGTTAAGACATCATTTGTCCCACAAATCCCATTATCTTCGTAATTGAGTAAAAGCAAAAATTTGGACGCAGTGAAATGCTTTTTCAACAATTGGTTTTTAACTTTTTAGGAAATTTGTTATACTTTTATCGGCTAGGTATTGATATAGGGAAATACAACTGTTCAAAGTGATATCCTTAAACTTTATTTTTAAACTTAAAGAAAATCTATTATTATAGTATGCACCGCAAAATTTGGTGAATACAAATATTAAATAAGTGTATTTCCCTCCCTACAATGGTTAAAGTTTTTGTGCATACTTGTGGTCCCGGGGTAGCCTAGCGTTAGCGCGTCGGCTTTCGGTAGCGACGGAGAACCATCATATAGGCTTATCCCGACAATAGCCATTAAATGCGCGTGTAGGCCGTACATGGGCACGTCAAATTCGTAGATCGTAAAGACCCTCTATGAGGTTAGTGGGTGGGGAAGGTACGCCCCACCCCCTTTGTTGCCCCTGGGGGGTTGTCGGTCAAAATTGTGGTGGCACGCAGTCAAGTCGGACTCCGACACTTGTGGTGCTATTATAAACCATTGCCGCCCTACCGAGTTCTCAAAGCCTCTATGGTCCTGGTCTGGAACTTCAGCCAGGGGGCATTAGGAACAACAACATGTATACTCGGAGCCTTGTATGTACAGAGTTTAAGTATAGATCTACACAGAGCCTGACTAAGGCAGGGGCATACGGGGCAGTTGCCCCGGGCCCCCAGATCAGAGGGGGGCCCCTAAATCGAATAGAAAGTTTAGTATTATGTATTAAGTTCTTCATTACTGAAGTAGTGAAGCAGAGGGGGGGGGCAAAGAAGTTTTTGCCCCGGGCCTCAATTAGGCTAAGTCGGGCCCTGGATCTACATGAATATAACACTAGAGGTATGACCTAACCACTGTTTTGCCCTGCCAATGATAATGTCACTCTAACTCTCTTAACTTGGATGCACCAATATGGCAGCGCATTTTCTCTCAAAAATCTTTGAAATTTTTTGAATGCAATAAACATACTACACATTTATTTTTCTTGATCTTACTTTATTTTCCTTATCGATAAAAAGATGCTAGTATATAATTACGCCATGATACCAGCATACTACAATGCGGAACTGGTTTAATTTTTACCACTTAGGGCTCATTATCTCGTATATTTTCTTCATTTTGAGGTCAGTCACAAGAAATAAAATCCGAAAAATGAAAAATAATCTACGTATTTCAAAGATAATATTGTAATAAAATATGAACTAACGCGTACAGTGCTAATATTACACTTGGATGATAACATCACTTCCCAGAAAATACTGATAATAGAATGTTGTAGCCCATTTTAAATTTAAATAGTATGTTTGGATACCAAGTCTACGTTGAATGCACATCAACACTTTGAAATCTTTTCATTTTTATTTACTACTACACCTTGCTTGGAAACAATGAACACGAGACCCAATTCTTAAAATTTAGTTTTAATATATTAAGGAAAATTTTCTCACATATTTTGAATGAAACTGACATGAATCATAAGTAAATTAACTAAGTATTTGGGCATGTGTGAAAAAAATTATATATGAATACAAGAAATGCATTCTTATACTATTTAGTAATTGTTCCTATTATTTTCTGTTCCACGTTGAAGAGCAGATAGAGGCTGCATACTGTAATACAAAATGTAAAACTAAAATTCGTCGAAAAAATGCTTATTTATCCTGTTTAAATCAAGAAATACTCGAAAGTAAGAAGTTTCCAAAACAGAATTTATTGTGATGTTTTTAGAGGTGACTGAAAATTTTCTTAGAATTAAGTTCTCACGGAGCAAAAACAAACAAACACAATCTAAATTTTTTACCGAATCATGATGCTAAATTTATGTTAATTAAATATAATAAAATCGGGCAGAACTCATTCAAATAAAAGGACCTACTTATGCAATGATGGGCTTCTAAAGCATGTGTAAAAGACAAGCAAAACTAATTCGCCCTTCTTGGGGCCTTTTCACATAGAATCTCGTCAGCGTCAGCATCAAATTTCTTTTAAGCAATCATATACCAATCACTGATCCATTTAAGGGGACTCACAACTCTCAAGTTGAGGAAATAAGGCAAAAGGATTTTCATACTTTTTGACTCATTGTAACTATTTCAATTTGCTCCCAATTTTTCCAAATTTTATATACATGATAAATTGATATATTTATTTTAATAAACAAATTTTCAACTCCCCAAATAATTTTAAATGATTTTTTTTAAAAAAATGCTTTTGATATACCTTGTTTTTTTAAGCATTTTTAGTGCATACTGGCTTGAACCGCAGAACTATAAAATGAATTTTACACATAAATGTATAATTCCTGTTTTATATTTAAAATAAATAGTTCAAAATACAAGTGAACATAAAACAATCAACATTAAAATTAAAAATTTTTTTTTTAAAAACTGCTCAAAATATACTTAAAATTTCCTTAAATTTTTGCATTAATTTACCCTGAAAAAATAACAAAATTTGCAGTGATTGCAATAATTCTAATTCAGAAGCAATAAAATAACATGATTATGCAGTGATAAAAATTTCATGGAATTATATTTCATAGTTTTTGAGATATCGGTTGCGGAATGATGCAAAATTACATTTTAGAAAAATGAGTTTAAAATGTTTCTTACCATAAACTTGATCAGAAATTAAATATATAGAATATCAATATCTCCGGAACTAAGCGGAATATTTTCATATTGTTTGCTTTATTTTGTTCAGAAATAATCAGGCTTTAACATATATATTTTATTAAAATTGAATGTTTTAAAGATTTAAGGGTAGTGAGTCCCCTTAACCAATCAGCGCCAATGAAATCTCTAGCACTAATGATGAAGGATTCTATGTGAACAGGTCCTTATGGGTTCATCAGCGGATTATATGGGAAAAGGACGCAGTGCTATGAAGAATTACAAAAGTGGTGTAACATATTTTTTTTTATTCTGGTGACCGAGAAGGTGCTCTCAACTCCTACTATGAATAAAGTTACAAAATTAAGATTGCTTCAAAGGGATAAAAAACATTGAACACATGATTAATAAGAGGGATCACTTTTGCAAATAAATGCATCTCCTATGTACCTAGAAGTTATTTACCTAGGTACTCTCTTGTTATGTGTTCCATAACAAGAAATAAGCAACAAAATGGACTGGAGGAAAAGTAATTTCAAAATTGGAATGGCTTCCATATTTTAATGGTGAATATGTCGCTCAGTTTCGTTAATAGGTGATCTGACTTATGCGTTTTCATTTATCAAGTTTTTCTTCACTTTGCTGCGACGACTTATGTCTGC
Source organism: Dolomedes plantarius (assembly GCA_907164885.2). Classification (NCBI taxonomy): domain Eukaryota; kingdom Metazoa; phylum Arthropoda; class Arachnida; order Araneae; family Dolomedidae; genus Dolomedes; species Dolomedes plantarius. The sequence goes on from OU015490.1 coordinate 253,117,341, forward strand.
TATAGAAAGAGGTGTGTATGCCTTTCCAGTTCTTCTTCCTGCCCGCCTTTCCTCACCCTCCTCGCCACCGGTCTGGAACACCTGCTGCCGTCTTGGGGGTCTCGGGCTTCAATTATTTTCTGAACAGTTCCCCACTAGTGGGTGGAGGTTTTGAGGGATTTGCTACTATCATGGCTAGGCCATCACTTCTGATCATTATGTCCTAGTCATTAGGGGTGTGAGGGGGGCACCTTTTCATGCCAAGCTTTGTTTTGTTGGCGGTTTTCTGAAGACACACATTTTCTGGCAACCACTACTTGAGAAGGGCTGACCACAGCCGTTGGGAGTTCGGTGGTGAGTTGTTATTTGGACATGTCTACCTTTCGACTGGCGGGAGAAGTCAGTTCGCTGTAAGCGTATGTTATAATACAGTCTTGAAAACGAATCCCCAGTTCTATTTTTGTGCTCCCGGAGTCCTGCTTGTACTGTAGCGCGGGTTTCTCTTCCTGCCAAGCACAACACAAGATAAAACGCTGGAGATGAGCAATGTCCTCGTAACAACTTTAAATAGAACAGACCAGAGCCGGTCCCATAGTTCAGGCGACGAGGCGACCGCCATAAGAGCTGAATAGGAAGAGGTGACAAAATGAGACAGTAAAAACTACGAAAATTTTAATAGCTTAATCTAATAAATGAAGAATTTTTTTTTTAAATATACACTTATAAGAGAATATTTAGACTATTTATTTATAAACTCCTGAATTTGGGATTATGGGAATTAAATTTCGAATGTCTATTTCGAAACGTTGTTGTAACTCTAAGAATTCTACTAACTCTACCTGTAACTCTAATAACATGTGAGAATGGTTTTTCTGAACTGGACATTTTTAAGCATTTTCTATGAGCAACAACAACGTAAAGGCCCTTGAATGACATAGCAATAATTTCTGCAAAAAAAGACTTTATGAAAACAATAAATAGAGACGTGATCAAACAATTTGTTGAAATAAAGATTCAAAGAAAGATTTAGAAACTATTTTTAATGCATAACAAACTACAGTCGAACCTCCATATATCGAACTTCCCTATATCGAAATTTTCTATACATCGAACTCTTAGCAAATCTCCATGTTCATTACATAGAAAAATTGTTTCTATATATCGAAAAAATCTCTATATCGAAATTTTTTTCAAGACATATTGGGAGATTTTATTCCACTTTAGAATAAAATCTCCCAATTTTTGGCATTTGAAACAATACGTCGTGGACTTCAATTCGCGGAAAATGTCCCTGATAAAGTTTTTAGTGGACTGAATAAATACGAACATTTCTTTGAACTTTCCGCAAAACTAACTGTTCAGCAAGATATTCGTAGTTTTTTTTTTAAAGAATGTAACTCTGATCATTGTAACCACTGTCTGAATTATTGTTTTTTTTTAAGATATGTAGTAATCAATAAATCTTTTATATTAATTCATTTTTTAGTTATTAACTTTCATTTAATAGGATTCGCATATAAATTAGAAATGGAGTTTCGTATTCAAAAATTAGCTTTAATTTTTTTTAGGAGAATTATGATAAGACTAAGCTCAATTCTATATATCGAAATTTCTATATATCGAATTTTTTTCGCGCAATTTGCTACTTCGATATTTGGAGGTTCGACAATTATATTCAATTTTTTTTTTACTTTTCTACATTTTGAAAGTTCTGTAATTTTTAAAATCTGATGTTTTTTTAAAAATAAATACATATTTTTCCAAAAATATCAGCTATTATATTAAGTAGACTTTTTCTAACAGAGATACATTAATTACTTAAGAGTATCTCCAAAAATTTGAAAAAGCGCCGCTTTCAAAACTTGCCTCAGGCTCCATTTGGTCGCCCCAGCCCTGGTACAGACTTACTCTGGAATAGATAGACACATTGTTCGGCGGAATCATCAGTTTTCATTTCACCACTAAGAGAAGTTCTGTTTGTTAATAGTGTGCTAAACTTTTCCGTATTTTATCTAATTTTTCTGTTTGTTTGTGAAGTTGATAGCTTACCCGGAGAATTCAATAATAAACTCACCTCATCTGATAGCGCGTACAGACTTGCACATCGCTCTCTGCCTCTTCCAGTGATTTATGTGTCTGTACTCTGTTTCCCTGCGCCGGTCGCCTCCTGAAGCGGTCCATTTGCAGAGCATCAAAGGCGAACTCGAGGTCCCGGGGGTCAAATGGTGACAGTGGGGGCGGGGGACACTAGATCAAGAAACACGAAGACTTTGGCGGCTTGAATGGGGGGGTTCTAAATGGGGTAATATCTGGAAGACACGTGTTCATTGGAATGGGGGTGGTTCTAAATACCGTGTCTAATGTTACCGTGACTAATGCTGACAGGAGAGTTGGGGAGAGAGCTCTGTCCAATGTGAATGCACCATGAGAGCAGAAAATATCTATAACGTGTTAAGGCGACAATGGACCATGAAAAACTTTTTTTTTTATTTATTAACCAATCGCTATGAAATTTTATATACTTATACAGCGTTGTTTAGAGATGGAAATTCTAAATAAAAAAAATCAGAATGTAATTAATTAAGATATTAATTAAAATCAATTTGTTAATTACTCTATTTAAAAATGCTCCATGCGCATTAATTTTCGTCTCAGATATCTAATTTTCTCTCTTAAGCTACCTTTATATAGTTATAATAAAAGTTAGTAGCAATATTTGATTTACAGTCATATTTATTAAAACTAGAAAAGAAGTCGATAAAAAGAGGTCATTTTATGCAAAATTTTATCAATTTTTTTTTATTGTAAAAATTTTAAGTTGTTTAAAAATAGTATAGTGAATTGATTACTGAGTTTTAGTCTAACATATATAAATAGTCATTTTATGAAACTTTATGAAAATTCAAGAAAAATTATGACACATGGAACATTTTGAACTTATCGAAACGACATGAAAACTTTTTTTGATAAAATGGAATTTAAAGTTTAAATTTTGCTAAACATTTCCATTGTTTACGTTTGATAAAAAGACTTATAACTCGGTTAATAATGATCGGATCAACATACTTTTTTTTAATTTAAAGCTGAAGAGTTGCAAAATCATTTTCTGAAAGAAAACAAATCGTTTTGGGGGCATATTTTTGTCAATCTGTAGGTCCATTGTCGCCTTAAAACATTTGGTTTTAAAGTGAATGAGAAACCTGATACAACACAATCGGAATTTTACCTAGCTTTGGGCCCAAATTTTTATTAGATTTGAGATAAAAAAATAGCTTGTCTTAACAAAAAACACAGCTCATTCTCAAATGTATGTCTTCAACGACAAATTTCTTCTCTTTTTACTTGCAAAATCCATCTCTTAGTACACATGGATTGCCTGCGATGTTATTTGCTGCACTGGACGAAGAGACAGTCTGACTTGAGGACAGAAACATATGATAGAAAAACCAAGGAGTAGCTTTAAATAAAATATAGTCATGCTGACGATAACTATTTGAAACGTCCCTATTCCTTCCGTACAGGTGTGATTTATTATTGTCTGCAGGACATCGTTTATTACCTCCAGATACATGCTCAAAATACTTTATATAATAAAGCCAAACTGTAAGACTACCTAATAATAAAACAAATATTATGACAAACAGCGAACTGCAAACATGAATTCAATGAAATTCATAATGTTATCGATTTTTGCTTGTTAAAACCCCATAATCTTATTTATTTCATAATAAAGTACTTTACATCATAAATACATGATATGCAAAGTACTCTATTGAAATGTAAGGACGGAAAAAATAAAGTGTTATTATTGATTAATCTATTCAAGTGAAGTTCGGATAAAAAAACTCATTTTCTTACTTCAATTTTTAAGTAATTTTTCAATTCCTCTGCGAAAAATCTAAACATATCAATTTAAAAATCTTGTTACTTCCTTTTGATCAAATACGTAGCATAGTTTATATAGTTAGAGGAAATTTAAAAGTTTTTTAACACATTTCTCAAACCTTTAAAACTTTTCTTGATTTTTTTAATTTATCCTTGAAATAAGTAATTTTGTGCTTTATCAATAAAGTATTTCAAAGTTCATACAGGAATGACTGCATTGTTCAGACATGAAAAGATTATTTATTCAAAAATCTTGTATAGAAATTCAATAGTATTGCTTATTACAGCACTTGAATAAGTTATTCGATGTATAAATGAATGAATTTTAAACTAAGGAGTGTCTGAGCCAATATTAATGGATATAAATAAATATAATTCTACGATTTTAATGAGATTTTCCATATCTAATATCAACTATTTATTATATAATTATATATATATATATATATATATATATATATATATATATATATATATATACAGAGGCTGTTCACGCGTTTTTTAGACGACACAAAACTAAATTACATAAAATTCTTGTGTTTGAAATATTCTATTTGACATCTCTTATTCTGAACTATCTTTCGACACCGCAATTTCCAGGATAATAATGCCTTTTGAAGTGTCAGGAGAGGTAGTCTATCCAATTCCTCCTGAACAGCTTTCCAGATTCCTGTAAGGGTTTTGGGACAACGTTTGGATAATGCAAATTTTAAAAGTCCGAAAGCACAAAAATCCATAGGTGATACATCGGGAGATTTAGTAGGGATATCAGTGAAGGGTATGGCCTTGATACCAGTTTTTTGTTCCATTTCTTTTAGGAAATTTACAGTGGATTTTGATGTGTGACTGCTAGCTTTGTCCTGATGGAGTCTCACAGATTGATGGCACTGTGGGTAAAGCGATCGTATTTCATTCAGAAAAATTGGCGATAAAATATGTTCCTGATAGTATTTGGAGTTAATCTTGACATTTTTTTCCACTCTCTTTATTTTTAACTTGCCATTATAAGACTAACCAGCAACAATTATGAATCCCTTAGAAAAAATTTCTTTCGATTCTTTGCACCATGAACTTAAATTTTTTTTGCCTCTTTTATGATAGTACATGGCTCTATTTTTGTTGCAATCATTTAAATACACCCATGATTCGTCTATTGTGACAATTGTTTTCCATTTTTCTTCGGATAAGTGTTTCTCATATAGAATTCTGTAGCGTGTCCTGCGTTCAGCGATATGATTTGGAAGAAGACGATGCACATTGCGTTTTTTCGCTTTCTTAAGATTTAAATCAACGTTTATCATTTTGTTTACAGTGTACACCGAGCATTTTAATGATTTTGCAACTGTCCTTTGACTAGGAGGATTTTCTTTTAACATTAAACAACGTACCTTTGCAATAGTCGAAGATGTCCGTTTTTTCCTGGGATACTTGTTTGGAATTTTTGTCCCACTTGAGGCTCCAATTTGACGTTTTTTTCCTTTCTTGTTGATGATATTACCTATCGAAGCTTTAGATATCACAAAACCATGACTCTCACATCGTTTTTGGATAACGGAGTATGCATATTTCTCTTCGGAAAGAGCATAAATGTAGCCTTCGAACCACTGCTTTGTTAAAAACGCCATTTTGAATAAAAACAAAACTTTCAAGCCGCAGACGATAATTTTGACTCTTAAAAACATAGTACAATTGCAATTATTTCTTTTGCAACAAACGCTTTTTTTTATTACCGCTTACCAAAATCGTCTAAAAAATGTGCGAAGAGCCTCTGTATATATATATATATATACGTGTGGGGCTCAGGGGCCCAGTTGGAAAGGGAAGCTGGTTAGGGACCTGGAAGTCACTGGTTCGATGCTCGTTGCTGACAAATCCACTGCCGTGTACACGATTGGTGGCTGGAGCATGTAAAATCTGTCGTGGCTGCAATGTCCTTCAAGTTCTCAAAACTACCTCTGGAGGTTCCGGGTCAAGTGTTTTGGTCTCGTCACTTGAATCGGTTCAAAATTACGGAACTGATTCTTTGGTCAAGTCGGACTCCTACCCTAGTGGATCCAGTCAAAACAGGAGCCGCTCCTTTTTTGTTCATAGCCTTCGGGACTTGAATTGATGTTGCTGTCGGTCAAGTGCCATAAGCAACAACAAAATATGTACATTTGTGTATATATATATATATATATACATATATATATATATATATATATATATATATATATATATATATATATATATATATATATATATATATATATATATATATATATATATATATATATATGTGTGTGTGTGTGTGTGTGTGTGTGTGTGTGTGTGTGTTATATTCATATTTATTTACTTCTTTTATTAAATTCCGTATTTTTAAATTTTGTGTATCTGGGTAAATAAAATTTTTATTTTTATTTAACACATATTTTTCATAAAACATATTTTATATAAACATATTTTATTTAACACATATTTTTATATAAAAATGAATGTTATTCTATTATATAGACTGTTTCTAATAATGATACATTCATTTCTTACAGTCTTTCCAAACATCTGAAAAAGCGCCACAAAACTTGTCTCTGGCTCCAAAATGGATCTGCCATTCCCTGACCTAGATTAAAATGCATTTGGCCAGAAGATTCGTTCAGTTTTTCGTACTCACAATATTACATCAGGATAAGGCAAGACGCATTGTTAGTTTCATGACCAGGCAAAAAAAATGTTGAACTTGGCTGCCGAGTTCTGTTTCGTCTGCCGTATTCACCAGCCATTGCACTTTCGGATTTCTCTCTATTTTGGATTTATACAAAATTCTCTTACTGGAAAAAACTTCGACTCCCTAGAAGACTGCAAAATACACCTGGAACAGTTACTCCAAAGGCTAAAAATTTTCTAGACTGGATTATGAAGTTGCTTTAAATATGGCAGCAAGTAGCGGTAAAAAATGGTGAATACGTTGTTCACTAAAATTGTTGGTGAAAATGAAAAATGTGTCTTTTTTATTTCTACTAAGTCTGCTGTGTCCTAACCCTATTGGATTCGTTTACCTCAATGTTAACTTTTGGAGTAAATGTGTCTACAGAGATATAAATACTGATTATCCAATAAAAATAGCATTTTCAGATACCGTGAACTTTTTTACACCTTGTAACAGGTTTCATTTTATAAATTTAGTCCACCAATGGAATATATATGAGTTTAAAACACATTAGACCAGATTTTTCCCCCTCAATACTTCAAATTTGTAAATATTATTTGTATTAAAAAAAAACACGCAAAATGCCGCAAAGTGTAAAATTTCTCTGTCTGCGATGGAGTATAATTTTTTATCAAAAAAAACTTTAAATCCATGTCGATAATCCTTCGACACGTTTTCTCCATAGGTTACCATTGAGGTGAATGAATCCAACATGGTTAATACACGGCAGCCTTAAAAATTAAATGAACTTTACCAATATAATTAAGGCCAACCCAATATAAGTATGGGTGTTACCCCTAAATAACTTTCATATTAAACACAGATGTGTAAAAAAAGCACGGGTGTTTTTATATTAAGGTGACTGCCTACGTTGCAAATGCCATTTTTTGACTACTTTGATCAATTTAATTTTTTGCAAGAATCTTGTAATTCAATCTTTTCTCTTTTCAAAACAGTTTTGATTTTCATTCTACGTCAATTAGAAACAGAGTTATAGCTATTTTAAAAAACATCGTCTAATGCAAAATTTAAGTGACAAACAACTTTAAATGCGTCCATTTTTTGACCATTTTGGTCAATTTTATTTTTTGCAAGAATCTTGTAATTCAATGTTTTCTCTTTTCAAAACCGTTTAGATTTTCATTCTACATCAATTAGAAGCAGAGTTATAGTTATTTTAAAAAATACAAAACTGAAGTGACAAACAACTTTAAAGGCGTTTTTCTCAGAATTATGTTTTTTAGCACAAATCTCTACCGTTATCATGATATTTCAGATAATAATGCATATAATTTGATAAAATTTTCAGGAAATGTTTCAGATGCTATTGTTAATGAAATGACGTACAATAATTGATGTATAATAAATAGTTTTTTGTTTGGGGCTGTTTTTATAAGGAAAGGAATGACGAATTGGGGAAAATTTTCATATTGGAACATAAAATTGTCTGTATTATTTTTGCATTTTTAATAATTTCTCTTAGATTGTAGGTCATTTTGAAGATAACTGTCATATGTATCATGTGTGAGAAGGAAATTAAAATAGTAGCATTAGAATTTTGTTCAGAGTGATAAGCGTTTTAGCTAAATTTCATTAAAAATTACTTCAAATTGACCAATTTATAAAAAAGTATTATGTTTACAGGAAATTTATTTTTTATTTTTTATTTTTAAATGCTGTTTTACCATATGAGATCAAAAAATCCTTAAAAAACAATTTTTTTAAAAAATTGGCTCCGAACGTAGGCAGTCACCTTAAACAAAGAGTGAAGTTCTTTTGAAACATACCCTAACGTAATATTCTGCTGCGTCTAAAGTGCTTCTTAGTGGGATTCATAATCGTCAAAATAAATAATTAATGCACGCACGAAAAATATCTCGTTTCCCATTCTTTGTAATCTCTGGGGAACAAACGGGCGTTTCATACCCCAATCATCCTGCGGGTAGTAGGGTCTTCGCTGAGGATACATGAGAGGCTTCAGCGCTCGGTGGGCGGATTGTTAACTTTTTTTTTTCTGGATGTTGTTATTTTCTGACTCACAATGGCTTACTTCCATAAATACTGTTATTGAAACTCTCTAGAAGTTTAAAAAGAGGTAAATTTTTTTGCATAGCTTTACCATAAGCATTGCTTCACTATAAACTATCAGATTGCTCATTTATTTCTTCTTTTTTTAAAATAAAACTTTTATATTCCTTCATTAAAAAAGACTTTCAGATGTGTTTGCAAGGAAGAGAAACTTGAATTCTTATTGTTGAAGGAATCGATGGCAACTAGTGATTTATTCAAAAAAGTGCTTATTATTTCCTATTTTTAGTATTCATATCAATAAAGTCTTACTTTTTCTCAAAATCTTAGTTACATAATACTTGAAAATCTGTTGTTATAAAATGTGTGAACAAAAATTATGTTCAGGGAATTTCCCAATAAATCGTGTCACCTCTGAATTCTAAAAATCGTTTACTGTGATGAAATTTTTGCTGTGAATATGATAATATGAATGTATATATATATATATATATATATATATATATATATATATATATATATATATATATATATATATATATATATATATATATATATATACATGTGTGTGTATGTGTGTGCGTGTTCTCTTCTATTGACCCACTGAACTTTTCCACTTAAAGACCATAATGGAAAGGATTTCTATATTATTGCACATAAATAATTGTTATTTAAATCAACTGCTTTGTAGAGCCTTCAGTATCTGTGATAACTTTTGTTCATTTCACAATAAAATCACTTTCAAATGGTACTCAGAAAATCTTCTAAAAAGAAACTTTTTTTGTATATTCTTCGTAGTCTTTCTCATGCTAATAACATGTAATTTATCGACGCCCTGAAATAAAAAAAAATATGAATACTGCAATTTAGCTTCACTTTAAAAACTATGTTGACAGTAAAAAGTTGACTCGTGACTTAATAATCAGCCTTTAAAAATACTTTAATGGGATGAGGTAAATAAAATGAAAAAAGGTAAGAAAAAATACAAAGAATAGCCTAAGATATAATGAATAACCACAGTGACAACATATGAGTAATACATAGGGAGAAAATTCCAAAATGACATCTAACATGCTCAAATAAAAGTATGAATAGTAAAACTTGAATGAAATTAGGCTGGGCTGCATGTCGAGTGATGTAATAGTTAAAGCATTACTAGTCCAAACTCATTTGATTACAAGAGATTTCTAAGAAATTTTTGTTGGTTTCATTCAATTGCGACAGATCTATCATTTAACAGAAAAATATGTAAATGGTTAGAAATTTTCAACAGTCTCACGAAATTTTGTTTTTAAACGTTATCAGTATACAAATGCTTGATTTCTCTTTCATGATTTTTATGCATTTACAAAAGCACTTCGAAATGAATTAATAAACGTTTGCGCTCTTAACGTTGCAAATAATAATTTAAAATTTTTGTTATCAAACCTAAATACGCAAAAAAATGAAAATACCAAAATTAATATTAATCAATTTCATAAACATGTATACCAAACAAATTTTAGAGAAGCGTAATTCATTAAGCTTATGAAGTTTATAAAAAAGTTTCCCTGAAGCCAAATTGCAACAAGCTGTATAGGACTGAGATCACTGGATAGTGGCCACCTTGGATTCTAGTAGCTCAACATTAACCTATGAAAAAAAAAGTTTCAGGTTGTCACTTCTAACAAAACTACCGCGGGTTATTAAGGTTGGGTTACTTATCATTGCTTACCTCTTTCGTGTGTGTATATATATATATATATATATATATATATATATATATATATATATATATATATATATATATATATATATATATGTCAAAATTTTGACGCATTTTGGTACTTTTCTATTTAACTATTTACTGCTTGCCCAAGCGATACAGACTGGGTTTGGCCAAAATTATAACTCGCGAAGACGGACGGTTTTAGCCTCTGAAATTTTGCTTTCCGGAGGACCGTTATGGAAGAAAGTAATCCTGCTTTAAAAAAATTTTAAACTTTTACTCCGTATTACGGAAAGAAATTTTATATATATATATATATATATATATATATATATATATATATATATATATATATATATATATATATATATATATATATATAAATTTCGTCCACCAAAGGTAATTACATGCCTTTGAATCCTAATATAACACACTTTTCCCTTGAATAACTCGAATTTAAAAATATTATTTGCATTTTTTTAACTAATGAAAAAGGTACCAAATTGAAAAAATTCTTTTTCTAGTACGGTGTCCAATTTTTTGAAAAATAAAAAATCTTTCAATCCATGACGAAAATCATAGGTAAAATTTCCTCCATAAGTTAACATTGAACTAAGAGAATCCGATATGGCTAATGCCCAGCTGTCAGGGGAAAATCTCACCTTGAGTTAGGAAATAAAATAATTTGAACATTCGCGTTACTTATTTTGTTTGCATGGAGTGAAAATCTAATTAAATGAATTAAAACATCTATTTAAACACCATTATTCTTAAAATACTTATGTTTTGCTTACTGGAAAACTACTTTAAAAATTGTCCCTGTAGAGAAAGCAAATTGAGAAATTTGCACTCCAAATTTTTCTTGAATATAATCTGCTACATGTTTGAAATAAATTAGTTTTCTATTACGGAGTACATTTTAAATTAAAATCTTTAAATACAAGTCGAAAATCATTGGTTTTTTTTCCCTCCATACGTCAACATTGATCTGAGAGAATCCTATACGACTACTATCTAGCCTTCAAGGGAAAAAAAGATCTTCCTGAATTGCAAAGTTAAATAATTCGACTATCCGCGTGTAATATTTTTGCTTTCTTTGAGTAAAATTATAGTTTAGCTAATTAAAAAATCTTATTAAATTTCTCTATTTTCTATATATACTTTTTTTTTACTTTATGACAGACCAGTTTAAAAATTATTCTGGTGAAGAAAGCAAACTGAGAAAATTGTACTCTTTCCCTAAAAGAGTTAAATCAGTTAAATATTTCAAATAATTTCTTTCTCTATTACGGAGTACTTATTAAAGAAAAATCTTTAAATCCAAGTCGAAAATCATTGGGAAAATGTTCTCCATAGGTTAACATTGAAGTGATCGAATCCAGTGGGGTTAGTACACAACCCCAAAAGAAAAAACTCCTTGTATAACGAAGTTAAATAATTTGATCATCCAAGTATCATACTTTTATTTGCATGGGTAAAAATTTTATTAGACTAATTAAAAAATTTCTTTAATCATTACTATATTTAAAACAATTATTTTTTATTCAATATGACAAACTACCATAAAATTATTTCTACTAAGCAATCAAACAGAGAAAATTTTACTGTACCCTACAAATAATTACATTGGTTAAATGTTTCAAATAATTTACTGAAACATCAAATCATATTTAGAAAAGGAAAAAAATCTGCCCCTGAATTGCGAATATAAATAATTTGACCATACATGTATCATAGGTACTTTTATTTTTATGAAGTAATTATCCAATTAAACTTAATTTAAAAATCCAACTAGAGTTCCATTTAAAAAAAAATACTCAATAGGAGAATTTTTTTTAATTGTCTCTGCAAAGAAAGAAAAATGAGAAAATTCTTCTGCCTCCTTCAGCCATTTAAATTAGTTTAATGTTTCAAATAAGTTGCTGAAACTTCTATTACTATTTAGTTTCTTTATAGAATGTCCGTATGTCCTGGACCAAAGTTTCCTTTGCTCTAAATTCCTAAAATATACACTTTACCCAATGACAAACTGCTTTAAAAATGATTCTATCAAAGATAGCTTACCGAGAAAGTTGTAGTCTCTCCTAAACAGAATTAAATTAGGTAGATTCAAATATGTATCTGAAACTTCCATTCATATATTTAGTTTTGTTATAGAATATTCGTAAGTCCCAGAGAAAAGTTCCCTTTTCTCTAAATTTCTAAAATATACGTTTTTTACTCAATGACAAACTATTTAAGAAATTATCCCGAAAGAAAACCAACTAAGAAAATTGTACTCTCACCTACAGCGGATTAAATAAGTTTCAAATATGGCACTGAAACTCACATTCAAATTTAGTTTCGCTTTAGAATATCCGTAAGTCCTACAGCAAAGTTTACCTACGTTTTTTTTTTTCTCAAGCACAAACTACTTTAGAAATTATCCTGGAAAAAAAAAGATAACTTTGTATTAGCGTTTAAACGGAATTAAATCAATTAAATGTATTAAATATGTAACTGAAACTTCCATTCATATTTAGTTTGACTATAGAATAACCGTAAGTCCTGGAGCAAAGTTTCCTTTGCTCTAAATTCCTAAAATATACGCTTTTTACCCAATGAAAAACTACTTTAGAAATGATTCTGTCAAACACAGCAAACTGAGAAAGTTGTTCTCTCCCCTAAACAGAATTAAATTTGTAGCTTTAGATATGTAACTGAAGCTTCCATTGATATTTATTTTCACTTTAGAATATCCATAAGTCCTAAAGCAAAGTTTCCTTTGCTCTATATTCCTAAAATATACGTTTTATACTCAATGACAAACTATTTTAGAAATTATCCCTAAAGGAAACAAACTGAGAAAATTGTACTCTCCTCTGCAGCGAATTAAATTAGTTTCAAATATGTCACTGAAACACATATTCACATTTAGTTTCGATGTAGAATATTCGTAAGTCCTACAGAAAAGTTTCCTTACTTTTTTACTCAATGACAAACTACTTTAGAAATTATCCTGGCAAAGAAAACAAACTTAGAACATTGTAATCTGTTCTAAACAGATTCAAATCAATTAAATATATTAAATAAGTTACTGAAACTTCCATTCGTATTTAGTTCAGTGTTAGAATATTCATTAAATCCTAGAGCAAAGCTTCCTTTGCTCTTAATTCCTAAATTATACGTGTTTTACTCAATGACAAACTACTTTAGAAATTATTCCGTCAAATTAAGCAAACTGAGAAGATTTTATTACCTTCTAAAGAGAATTAAATTAGTTAGTTTCAAATATGTAACTGAAACTCATATTCACATTTAATTTCGCTTCAGAAATTCGTAAGTTCAAGAGCAAAATTCCCTTGCTCTAAATTTCTAAAATTACGTTTTTTACTCAATGACAAACTACTTTAGAAATTATCCTGGCAAAGAAAACAAACTTAGAACATTGTAATCTGTTCTAAACAGATTCAAATCAATTAAATATATTAAATAAGTTACTGAAACTTCCATTCGTATTTAGTTCAGTGTTAGAATATCCATTAAATCCTAGAGCAAAGCTTCCTTTGCTCTTAATTCCTAAATTATACGTGTTTTACTCAATGACAAACTACTTTAGAAATTATTCCGTCAAATTAAGCAAACTGAGAAGATTTTGCTACTTTCTAAAGAGAATTAAATTAGTTAGTTTCAAATATGTAACTGAAACTCATATTCATATTTAATTTCGCTTCAGAAATTCGTAAGTTCAAGAGCAAAATTCCCTTGCTCTAAATTTCTAAAATTACGTTTTTACTCAATGACAAACTACTTTAGAAATTATCCTGGCAAAGAAAACAAACTTAGAACATTGTAATCTGTTCTAAACAGATTCAAATCAATTAAATATATTAAATAAGTTACTGAAACTTCCATTCGTATTTAGTTCAGTGTTAGAATATCCATTAAATCCTAGAGCAAAGCTTCCTTTGCTCTTAATTCCTAAATTATACGTGTTTTACTCAATGACAAACTACTTTAGAAATTATTCCGTCAAATTAAGCAAACTGAGAAGATTTTGCTACCTTCTAAAGAGAATTAAATTAGTTAGTTTCAAATATGTAACTGAAACTCATATTCATATTTAATTTCGCTTCAGAAATTCGTAAGTTCAAGAGCAAAATTCCCTTGCTCTAAATTTCTAAAATTACGGTTTTTACTCAATGACAAACTACTTTAGAAATTATCCTGGCAAAGAAAACAAACTTAGAACATTGTAATCTGTTCTAAACAGATTCAAATCAATTAAATATATTAAATAAGTTACTGAAACTTCCATTCGTAATTAGTTCAGTGTTAGAATATCCATTAAATCCTAGAGCAAAGCTTCCTTTGATCTTAATTCCTAAATTATACGTGTTTTACTCAATGACAAACTACTTTAGAAATTATTCCGTCAAATTAAGCAAACTGAGAAGATTTTACTATCTTCTAAAGAGAATTAAATTAGTTAGTTTCAAATATGTAACTGAAACTCATATTCACATTTAATTTCGCTTCAGAAATTCGTAAGTTCAAGAGCAAAATTCCCTTGCTCTAAATTTCTAAAATTACGTTTTTTACTCAATGACAAACTACTTTAGAAATTATCCCATCAAAGAAAGCAAAGTGAAAAAATTTTGCTGTCCTCTACAGTGAATTAAATTAGTTTAATATTTCAACTGTGTAACTGAAAATTCCATTCATATTTAGTTTCGCTTTAGAATATCCGTAAGTCCTAATGCAAAGTTTCCTTTCAATAATGATCTGCAATATTCAGTACTCCGTTTATTATCATAAAGTGTCACGATTTTCTTTTTACCTTGTCCATTTCGTCATCCGGAACATGTGGAACAGAGCGTGCGGGGGTGGGAAGCGCCCTCTTTCGACCACGTGACCCCGAGCAATCATCCCCCTAAACGTCATATCCACCGTCTACTGAAACATACACGGTTTGTCTGCTTCAAATGAGATATTGGGGGGCTACCTGACAACACAAGCCATTTGGACTATATTCAGTTATTACTCTCTTCTTCACGTAATAGCAAGGTAAGGTATAATTATTTTAATTTTTACCGGGAAAAACACAATTTTCAGATAAAGTTCATGGTTTGGACACTTTTCTGCATAAAATTAAATTTAAATTTACGTTGCATAGATATAACTTATTACTTTCATTTCTTGAACTTACATTAACAAAAAATGAAATTTATATTTATATTGCCAGAAGTCTATTTAACAATTAATAAACTATTAACGAGCAATGCCCTATTATAAATATGCAGATTCGGACGATGTAAAATAATCTTTAAATATGCTTTTACATTTACAAATAATTAATAGCAGTTAATCAAAATACTTTCGGGAACAAACACATGAATAATGCATTATAACTGACGCAAAAATCCTTTAAGTATTACAAGTATTACATTTTGATAATAATATAACTATGCAATATAGCAATGTTATGCAACACACAGGAGAATAATCATGGTTAATTATGGTAAAAAGTGAGGTAAAAGTGCTATCTTAATATATATATATATATATATATATATATATATATATATATATATATATATATATATATATGTGTGTGTGTGTGTGTGTGTGTGTGTGTATGTGTTTGTTTGTATTTTCATACTTAAGAATATTTAAATTTTTTTTTATTAATACCTTACCTAAGTAATGTAATGTAAATAATTCATTCGATATCTTTCCCTTCTGGGTGTTCTATCTTCTGGATATCATGATAAACCCTAGTTATCTTCGAGTTCAAATGCATATAACTCGAGAGATTAAATTACTCTAAAATTTCAACAATGATAAATTTAAAAGCTTTACATATAGCGCTTTTCATAAAAAGACCAAAACTGTAAAAAAAATACAAATAAATTATTTTACTCCGGTTTCTCATAGAGTTCATAGCGTTTATAAATTTTAAAAATTTTATGAATATTATATAAATTTTCATACCCAAAATATATAATCTCTCTTCCCACAACAGTTGGTGGCAAATGTCCCAACTAGTAACAAAATAGTTCATAGCCAGAATAATTCATTCTACAGAAAGTGTTTTACGCAGTATGCGATGAAACCGTATAGAAAAAAAAAAAGGTCATGTAAAAGATTCTGCAATAAGTTTGATCACATAGAAGATTTTGTTAAACGGAAGTATTTTAAATGGAAACAGCAATTAAAGGTTAATACCCTTAGTTTATTGTTTTATGCCTTTTCATACTTCTAAAAAACAAGAAACAACGAAAGAATTTTCTGCGCATTATAACATAAATTTAAATGTAGGGCAAGAATTAATATCGGATTAATTTTTAATTATTTATGTATTTAAAATAGCATGAAATTTTTGTAATTTTTTATAAATACATAATATGTTTTATATAAATTTATATAATTCTCTAAAGCATATACATAACAATTATACATAAAAATTGCATAATTATATATTTAAAAAATGCAAGGCAAGAATTAATGTCTGATTAATATTTAATTATTTATATTTTTAAAATAACAGGCCTATTATGCAATTTTCTGTAATTACATTTTTTGCATGAATAAAATATAATTGTTAACATATAATACAGGGGAAAATGAATAATATTAAATATAAAGCAATGGAAATCAATAATTCATTTCAATAACTTTCCGGCTTTGAATTCATTTGCGAAAACGACTTGTAAAATAAATTGTGTTAAAATACAGCAAAAGTAAAAATTATTAGTATGCACCCTTTGAAAGACTTCAGCGATTTCTCATATTAAAACGTTATATTGAAAAATCCTTTGTGCATATACGTTTTATTTGAGAATAATAACCATTTTGCTTTTAAATTAACAAATTTTATTTAATACAGACAAAATATGTTTAAAATTCTTCCGTTCTCTCTAAAAAAATAAAAAAAAAAACTGTCTGTTTTTCTCATTTCAGAAAAATTCTAATAATGATGGTAAAATTTACTTGTGCACCCAAAAAATTTCCTGTGAAAATGCATAAAATAATTTTATGAATGTGTCTAAACAAATATCGCGAGGGTAAACATCCCATTTTCCAAGGAGTATATCCTTGAGGACAAATTTCACCTGGAGGTCAAAAGTTAAAATTTTTCACCGGAAAAGATAATTTATTTAAAAATTAATGTTTATTTAAAATTAATGTTTATTTAAAAATTAATGTTTATTTAAAAATTATGACTTTCACAAAAAATTAATAATAATTTATTCGAGGACGTAAGAATGCCAGTATTTTAACTCAGTTTAGTTCAATTAATGTTGACAAAATAATATAAAATTATACTGACTTAATTGTCATGGAAAACGGAAATTTATGCTTAAGTACATTGTAGCTTTATCCTTAACTGCTCATGTTTCATCCCAAATGTCATCCATGATGAAGCATTTTAAACTGTGATTCTTCATATAGTTCTATGGGAAAGATGTAACTCAAAGAGAGTCGTTCAAATTAAGAAACTCTACTAGAATTTTCTTTAAGTACCATGAAAGATGTTATGTTTTTAAACTTGAATAACTAGAATATGAGCGTTAAACCCAGTCTTAAAAGTTCTACGTTTAAACGTAAATTATCAGGGAATTTTCATCATATTAATTTTTCATCAGGGAATTTTTATATTCTTGACAACATATCTTTTACATTGAATCAAATTACGCTAATATTAGTCTTCGCGAAATGCACAATGTTAATTTCAAAGGTTCGAAATTACATCCTTGGCACCTGGGGGATATCAGACAACTGTCCAGAGTCTATTGTCAATGAGACTTTCCTTCGTCCTCAATCTATTGACAGCTGCAATTCAAATCCATGACAAAACATATTCTTTAGTTAAACATTTTATATTATCCCATTCAGATAAATTTATTGACGTAGCAAAGGTAAGCTACTTGGGAATTATTTGGAAACAAACGATTCTTGCTAATTTTTTTTTGTAAACAGTGAGATACATCTACAAAGAATTACCATAAAAAATATGTATAGTTATAGACAGAAATCATATAGAGCGCACAAAGATGGCAAAATGCATTGCACTCTAAATTTTAAACCACAATTCATGACAGACTGTTTTTCCTTCCGAAGTGGTTATATATATATATATATGTGTGTGTGTGTGTGTGTGCGTACATATGTGGGTAAACGAACTAACGTTTGTATTTAAATTTATTTTTTTTAATATATGGGTGAATTAACTGGGGTATTTGTATAAACGCATATAAAACTACATTTGCATGCGTAGAAATACTGTATAAATTTAATTTCGTATGTTAAACAAAGTCTTAGATTTCAAACGCTTTAGACAAATTAGCCCATCGAGGATTTCTTCAAATTAGCCACTTCGACACATTTTATACTAGAGACATATAATTCCAAAGAAAAATAATTAGATTGATTTTTATTTGAAACGTAAATGAAAATATAAAGATAATTCGTTTCATTTTCGCTTCCTTTATTCGTTTTGCATATTAATTTATCAAAATTACTATATTAAATAATCACTTAATAAAAAAGCCACACTTCCGATGCATAGGATTTTAAATTTAGATAGCTGCTGTTTTTTGTGATTAGGATTAGGTAAATTTCAGGTCTATATTTTTGCACATTCATATTTTGGATTAAACTTACATCTTCTGGCAATGACTATGAGATTAAAACACAAGCGTTCTATAAACATTTACATTAGGTTGACCAAAATGCTCGTCCGAATTTTAAATAAAAATAAAAGACCCATTTTTGATTTTCACAAATGACTTTATTGAACATGATATTCACCGTTTCGTCCCACTAACATCTGCTGTCTTTTAGGAAATTGCATAATTCCAACTTCCCAAAACTTATACTGCACAAATATCTCCCCTTCATTTAAAGTTTTAGCTGTGTTTTGACTTTTCTTGAAATGGTAAATCGTAATATGCCGAAGGTTTTCCTAATTTCCTTCCATCTTCAGTATTAAAGTGCCTACACATAAGATAAGTTTTTGCTTTAAATACACGTTGATATGACAACAATCACAGTTCAATATAAATATTTCGAATGATGTTCAATAAAATCTAAATATTTCGAAAGACAACTAAGTGCTACCAGAGCCATCTTACTGAGAATCCGAACGCATTTTTTGGGCTACCCATCATATTTCAAAATATGTAAATGCTCTGTACTAAAATTTGGCAATGCATTTATACAGATTCTGAAGCCTCATAAAATGATTGCATCAAATATTTCTTCAAAATATTTCTACAAATGATTGCATCAAATGCTCCACAAACGAGAAACAATACAAATATATCTTAAGTCGCAAGTTGCAGGTCATGTTATTGTGGATAAAAAATAATTTCTTTAGTTTTCTTTTAGTTTTTTTTAGTTATTACAATGAAAGTATGCTTTTGTTCATTTTATGTCTTTTGCAATATCAGGAACTTTGAAAAAATAAATTTTTCACAATCAGAACCAATCGATATACATAAATATATCATTCTCTTTATAAAAATTCTATTTCACAGTATTCAAAGATGATATATTCAACAGTGGATCATTTTCAAATAATTGTATCAAATAAGCGAAATGCTCTATAAAAGAGAATCAATACTAATTTTTCCTTGGTCATAAATCATTATTACAAACTATGTTAATGTGACTCAGAAAGATTTTTTTTTGTATTAGTTCCAACAATTAAAGTATTTTTTGTTCATTTAAAGTCCTCTGTAATTTCAGGAACTTTGACAAAAACATTTTTAACATACCAACCAATCTACATGCATAAATTCAACACACTCTTTAAAAAATTTCTATTTCTTACCATACTGAGATCATATATTCCGCAGTGAAACCTTAAAATAATTGTAGTAAATAATCGAAATGCTCTAACAAAAGTGAGTCACTACTAATATTTCTTACGTCATAAGTCCTCATTACAAGGCTTGTTAATGCGAATCAAAAATATTTTTTTCTTGCTTTAGTTATAACAATAAAAGTATTTTTTGCTCATTTTAAGTCCTGCTATTTCAAGAACTTAAATCATTCTCTTTAAAAACATTTTTAATTCATAGTATACTTAGATGATATATACCGAAGTGAAGCTATTTAAAATAATAGCATCAAATGAGCAAAATTCTCTAGAAAAGAGAATCAACACTAATATTTCTTAGGTCGCAAGTCAACATTAAAGGTCATGTTAATGAGAATCAAAATATACTTTTTTTTGTTCTAGTTATAACAATGAAAGCATTTTTTGTTCATTATAAGTCCTCCATAATTTCAGGAACTTTAAGAAAAAATGAAAGCATAAACAATCGACAGGCATAAATACATCATTCTCTTAAAAACGTTATAATTTATAGTATTCTTAGAGGATATAATCCGCAGTGAAGCTTTTAAAATAATTGTATCAAGTAAGCGAAATGCTCTAAAAAGAGAAATAATACTGATATTTCATAGGTCGAAAAATCATCATTACAGGTCATGTTAATGCAGATGAAAAGTAATGTTTTTCGTTATAACAATGAAGATATATTTTTAATTTTAAGTCTTCTGCAATTTCAGCAACTTTAAGAAAATAATTTTTTTACAAGCAGAACCAGTCGACATACATAATTCTCTTTAAAATAATTTCTAATTCATAGTATATTTAGATGAATAATTCCACGAGGAAGATTTTAAAAATAATTGTATTAAATAAACAGAAATGCTCTTCAAAAGAGAAATAACACTAATATTTCATAGGCCACAAGTTGTGAATACAAGTCATATTAATGGGGATTAAAAATATTTTTTTGTTTTAGTTATTGCAATTAGTTACAAGTATAGTTTTGATAATTTTAAGACGTCCGCAATTTTAAGAACTTAAAAAAAAATTACAAGTAGTATCAATCGACATGCATAAACATATCATTCTCTTTAAAAAATGACTAATTCATAGAATACATAGATGGGATCTTCAGTAAAGTAGACTTTTAAAATAATTATATCAAATAAGTGAAGTACTCAGCAAAAGAGAAATAATATTAATATTTCATAGGTCACAAGTCATCAGTACAAGTAATGTCAATGCAGATCAAAAACAGCATTTTTTGGTTTTAGTTATGACAATGAAAGTATGTTTTTCATTCAATTTAAGTCTTTTGAACAAAGTAATTTGAAGAACTTTGAGAAAAGAAAACTTTTACAAGCAGAATCAATCGCTTCGCAGGAAACAAAATTCGTTTTGTCATCCATAAGTTTCAGGGACATATGTGACACACAAAACTTGCCCTAGTTCTATATCCTGTCATACTACGGATGTAACAGGTGTTATTGAAATAAGTGTGTAAAATAGTTAAAAGTGTAGCAAGGCTCCTCTGTATAAAATTAAGTTGTTAATATTCTCGATTAATAGTGGGAACAATAAAAACATGTTTTCGGAAATTATTTTATGAAAAAGGTTTAAACCAGAATATGTCTAAAAAGATTGTGCAATATAGATCACAAATTATCCAAATTATTGTAATGAAAAACATACTTTATATTTTACTTTGGAATATATATATATATATATATATATGTATATATATATATATATATATATATATATATATATATATATATATATATATATATATATATATATATATATATATATATATATGTATATATATATATATATATATATATATATATATATATATATATATATATATATATAAATATATATATATATATATATATATATGTATATATATATATATATATATATATATGCATATATATATATATATATATATGTATATATATGCATATATATATATATATATATACATATATATATATACATATATATATATACATATATATATATATATATATACATATATATATATATATATATATACATATATATATATATATACATATATATATATATATATATATATATATATATATATATATATATATATATGTATATATATATATATATATATATATATATATATACATATATACAGGGTGGCTAATAAATACTATAAATATATATATATATATATATATGTAACAGTTAGAGCTAGGTAAATAATACGTACTCATATATTCATATATTCATATATTGGCTTCTGCAAATGCAGAGTTCTGTTTTGCTTGGTGTTGTTCGACAAATAGCACAACGATAAAGAAAAAAGTGGTATATATATATATATATATATATATATATATATATATATATATATATATATATATATATATATACCACTTTTTTTTTATCGTTGTGCTATTTGTCGAACAACGCCAAGCAAAACAGAACTCTGCATTTGCAGAAGCCAATATATGAATATATGAATATATGAGTACGTATTATTTACCTAGCTCTAACTGTTACATTATGCTGAAACTATGTAGCATAAACATGTTGTAGTAAAGTGTTAGTAAATCAAGGCAAAACTTTAATATTTGATCATAGTTTCCGTCATATAAGTACACTCGCACATTCACTGGTGGGATATGCCAATACTGTTACATCTTCCCTGAGCTTACGAAGTGGGTTAAACAAAATATTTTCTTTTTTTTTTTCGTCGCGAATTAAAATACGTACGAAGTTAAAGCCCTTTATTAGATTCAAATTTTACAGATCCAGTTATTTTTTGTTTTTGTGTTTGTTTACTGCTGCATTAAAAAATTCGTTCCTGATGAACGTTGACAGAAACAAAAGCATAAACAAAAGCATAAACATGTTGTAGTAAAGTGTTAGTAAATCAAGACAAAATTTTAATATTTGACCATAGTTTCCGTCATATAAACAAACAAGATAGACCTCAATAGCTGACGTTTCAACGTTTAACCTGACCTGATAGACCTCAATAGTTGACCTGATAGTTTTCTGACGCCAGAAAACTAGCAGGTCAAATATTTGTAATTAATGTCAAAATTCCAAATGTATGAATATAATATGAATATTCATATATTCCAAATGTATGAATATATGAATATATGAATATTCATATATTCATATATTGGCTTAGTTCTGTTTTGCTTGGTGTTGTTCGACAAATAGCACAAGGATAAAGAAAAAAGTGGTATATATATATATATATATATTCCAAAGTAAAATATAAAGTATGTTTTTCATTACAATAATACCTATAAGATAGAATTTCAGTGTAAAATGTGTCTTAAAATCTATTCCGACAATGTGCCACGTTTGGTTGTCGGCAAACATGAAAGGAATGGGTGTTCCTAAACAGCAAAACGTACTGGTTTTATTCATCAAAATATTATTTCAAGTTTTTACATTTACCTTTTACATTTTAAAATACACAGTCGGTCAAACGTTTAACCTGACCTGATAGACCTCAATAGTTGACCTGATAGCTTTCTGACGCCAGAAAAACTAGCAGGTCAAATATTTGTAATTAATGTCAAAATTCCAAATGTCTTATGATTAATTACACATACAGGGTGGTCATAAGAAAACTTTTCCGATATATGGACCTCTAGCGGCCGTTCCGTTCAATCTATCGAGATGAGATTTCAGATATATAGTTATTCAGAGGTATGAGCTCGGCAACACAGTGACGCTAACGGTTACGGTTATTGGTATAGAAACTCGAAATTTTAAAAAGGCAACGCCCACTTTTCCAAGTCGCAAAATGTTCTGCACATGCAAAAACTCTAAAAAGCGTTGGAGCGGTACGAGTATCACAAAAAACGGACGCGTTATGCACATACAAATTAGAGCTCTGCGAATAGCTTACAAAAACACAATCAGAAGGCTTTTTATCGGTTTTCTACGCTAAATATCTGGCGAACGGCGTTCTGTGATTGGTTTCTGGCCTCTGTCATATGCAAATTTCCTCCGTGGGACCCGAGCGTGTCTTTGCTGACCGTTCGCAGAGCTGTTTTTTGTGCGTGCATAACGCGTACGTTTTTTGTTCTACACGTACCGTTCCAACGATCTTTAGGGTTTTCGCATGCGCTCATCATTTTGCGTTGGGAAAAAGTGGGTGTTGCCATTCGAAAATTTCAAGTTTCTATGCCTATAACCATAACCGTGAGCGTCATTGTGTTGCCGTTCTCAGAATCCGGAGCTCATACCTCTAAATAACTATATCTGAAATTTCATCTCGATAGGTTGAGCGGAATGAACTCTAGAGGTCCATATATCGGCAAAGTTTTTATGACCACCCTATATATATATATATATATATATATATATATATACAGTCGAACCTCCATATATCGAACTTCCCTATATCGAAATTTTCTATATATCGAACTCTTAGCAAGTCTCCATGTTCATTACATAGAAAAACTGTTTCTATATATCGAAAAAATCTCTATATATCGAATTTTTTTTCAAGACATATTCGGAGATTTTATTCCACTTTAAACCGTTTACCTCAAAATGAAGGTCAGGGGGAAAAGGAAGTTCAGTGATGGTCACTACGAACCCCACAAGTCAGCTGGGGTTGGGGGGTGGACAAACAGGTTTTGTTCCGTTCTAGAATTCCTAAATTCCTCCAACTCGTTTTCAAATTTCGGTTGCGACCTGTCCTGTAGTAAAATCAGTTTCTAGCTATCCCTTTTGTTTGATGGTTGTTCCTCACTCCTACATCTGCTTAGTCTCAGTGAAAATTGTTCAAATTAAAGTAATGTTTTATAAATTCGTTTTGAACTTTTACTTTTTCTCTCGAAGTAAATGAATCTGAAAACATTTCCAAGCCATCGAAAAAAGAAATGCGAGAGGCATTTGAAACAATACGTCATGGACTTCAATTCATGGAAAATGTCCCTGATGAAGTTTTTAGTGGACTGAATAAATGCGAACATTTCTTTGACGAATTTTCCGCAAAACTGGCTGTTCAGCAAGGTATTCGAAGTTTTTTTAAAAGAATGTAACTGTGATCATTGTAACCACTGTCTGGATTATTGTTTTTTAAAAGGTACTCAATAAATCTTTTATATTAATTCATTTTTTAATTATTAACTTTCATTTAATGTGATTCGCATGTAAATTAGAAATAGAGTTTCGTATACGAAAATTAGCTTAAATTTTAATGTTGCAGGAGAATTATGATAAAACTAAGTTCAATTCTGTATATCGAAATTTTTTCCGACAATTTTCTTCTTCGATATATGGAAGTTCGACTGCATATATATATACACACATATACGTGTATATATATATATATATATATATATATATATATATATATATATATATATATATATATATATATATATATATATATATATATATATATATATATATATATATATATATATGCATATATATATACATATACATATATATATATACATATACATATACATACATATACATATACATATATATATATATATACATATACATATACATAATTTGCGAGGGAAAATGAGTGAACGAAGTATTTGTTTTTACCTCTCTTACCCTTTTTCTTTTTCTCTTTTCCCTCTCCCTTTCTTTACCCTGATTTTAATTCAGATATTTTGTATAACCACTTATTAAATATTATATATGAGAAAAAAACTGAAAAAAGGTCATAATCATGCAGTTAAAATTAATTTAATTTATACATAACGATACCTCATACACTTATTAATATGTCTGTAATCCCGCGAGTTTGTATACGTTAGGAATTCGTATAAAATATTTGTTACAGTAATACTTTTTGTGAACTGAAACTTTTGATAAGTAGCGCAAGTGATAAACTCCTCTTTTAAAATTTTCGATGGAAATTAAGCGTCTAAAATATTAATTTTCAATTATGATTTAATATATTCTTATATAATTATTTAGTAAATATTTTTAGTGAGCAGAAACTGTTAAATAGGTTCAGAATGTTTAACTTGAGAGCCAGGTGTGAGTCAAAGCCTTTCCCCGAATATTACACCAGGGTTGCCCAGAAACACCGCTTTTTCTCCCTCATGGTAGTAAATCCTGGCTGTGGGTAGTCATGACAGTGTAATCTGTATATTCCTCGCTTTCAATAACCATTTATTTTGGCAGTATTTCTTTTTACTGGACTTATGTCTTTCGTCGTGCAAGTTCATTCGATTGATAAATCTGAATTTTCTTTGATTGTTAAGGGGGCAAAGGACATTAAACCTCGAAATGTTTAATTTTCAGTTTATAGCTGCATATACAAAATGAGAATAATTTGTATTCATTTTTACTACATTGAAGACCCTTAGAATTCAAAATAAGGATTTTTTCGCAGGAAAATGCCTGTTTTTCAAAAAAAAAAATTCAAAAATGCTACCCTTTTTCAAAATGTTCCACGTGCATTCCTCATCATTTAAAAAACCCTAAGATTTTTAAATGTAAATTTACGTAAATATATAAAAATTAATTGTACATACTTTTGTATGAATCTAATGTCATAAATAATTTTTTTTTTTTAAATTTGCATTGTACTTTTTTAAAGTTTTTGCTTTATATCATGGTCTGAAAATTTTAAAAATATTTGTGGTTTCAAATTATGCACAGTTTTGTGGCAAACACTTCAATTAACAATACTCAGAAATCTGGAAGAAATCAGAGGAAAATGAATGCGCATGGGCGCATTTTCACAAGATCTAAAATTTTTGAAGAATCATTTAAAAAACGGGTCTTTTTCTTCCACAAAATACTTATTTTGCAATTCTAAGTGTCCCTAATGTAGTAGAAAAGAATATTAATCATTCTCATCTATATATATATAAAACAGTTCCGTAACTGTTTGACTCACTGACTGACATACAACGCACATACCAAACCGCTGGACCTAAAGGGCTGGAATTTTTGCATGGCGATTGTTCTTATAGTGTAGGGTTGCACTAAGAACAATTCTTGAAAAATTCTTCTTAGATTTTTTAAAATTAAATTTGTAAGCTGTTTTAGTAACTTTTTTTAAGTTTGCATTTAAAATAATAACTTGAGGGTTATAAAATTTATATCACGACAAAGATCATAAAAATTCCTTTAAAACGAGATCTTTTTCGAATTTTTACCTCTATTTTCTGATTTTTGGTGAATTTTTAAAGATTCATTTTTAGAATTTAATTTATTAAATGCTGATCACGTGATTTCTTTTTCTGGCACTTTAAATAAAATTATTGTCACGTGCATAACAACTAAATAGACAAAAAAAATTTCTTGCTAATGCGGCAGACGATTGGACATTATCAAAAAAAATATTAAAATACAATAAAAGATATGTTCCTCAAACTGTACTATATTCTTTAGTATGTCCTATTACATTTAATTTGAATATTTTCTTCTAGATTACTTTGTCAATAAAATTATCCTTTACGATTTTTTTTATAAATATATATACATTCGATCCTCCATATATCGAAGTAGCAAAGTGCCGGAAAAAAATTCGATATATAGAAATTTCGATATATAGAATTGATCTTAGTTTTATCATAATTCTCCTAAAATATTAAAATTAAAGCTAATTTTCGTATACGAAACTCCATTTCCAATTTATACGCGAATCACATTAAATGAAAGTTAATAACTAAAAAAATTATCTTAGTTTTATCATAATTCTCCTAAAACTCATAATGGAGTTTCGTATACGAACCTTCATTTCCAATTTATATGCGAATCACATTAAATGAAAGTTAATAACAAAAAAATGAATTAATATGAAAGATTTATTGAGTACTACATACCCTTTAAAAAAACAATAATCCAGACAGTGGTTACAATGATCACAGTTACATGCTTTAAAAAAAAAACTACGAATATCTTGCTGAACAGCCAGTTTTGCAGAAAATTCATCAAAGAAATGTTCGCATTTATTCAGTCCACTAAAAACTTCATCAGGGACATTTTCCGCGTATTGAAGTCCACGACGTATTGTTTCAAACGTCAAAAATTGGGAGATTTTATTCTAAAATAGAATGAAATCTCCCAATATGTCTTGAAAAAAATTTTCGATATATAGATATTTTTTCGATATATGGAAACAGTTTTTCTATGTAATGAACATGGAGATTTGCTAAGAGTTCGATATATAGAAAATTTCGATATAGGGAAGTTCGATATATGGAGGTTCGACTGTATATATATATTTTTTTTACATCAATTGTATACATTTATCGTCTTATTTATTATATATATATATATATATATATATATATATATATATATATATATATATATATATATATATATATATATATATATATATATATATATATATATATATATATTTATTTATTTGGAGGCCATTAATTGCATACATTGACAGTTGTATTTAATTTGAATGTACTCCGTAGCGAAATGCGGGTTTTCAGCTAGTTTTGTATATAGAGTATAATATTGAAAATTGATGAAAAAACGAGGTTGAAGGTCCGTTGTCTCCTTCAAACAGCAAGTTTCGGAGGCTTATTGCCAGGTCGTTTTGGTAATGATATAAAAAAACTTACAAGAAATAAGATTTTAAGAATCTTTTAAGCCTATAATAACATTTCTCAGCGATCATAATACTCTTTTTAGTTTTAGGTTGAAAAGGAATCTGAAACTGTGTAGTTTTAAAATTATATAATCCTTCTGCAGATATATGCATTAGTTTAGAATGCAAGAAGGATCCTAGAATGTGATTAACAATGGTGAAACTATTCATCAATAACGATAAAAAATCTCTAAGACAGTATCTTGTAACTCGAACTTGCCAATATGATTAACACTTTACACAACCTTAAAATAAATCGGCATATAAATTTTATGAGTTGCTGCCGCAGAAATATTTAACTGATATGTGTGCCCTTGATTATGAAAATGGTCCGAGTCATTGTTCCGATAATTACAAAAGTGGGCAAGTCATATATTTTTCGCTTCAAGTAATTTAAAAGTTTGAGATAGAACAAACTGAGAAATATTTTTGTACTATATAATAAAATATTTCAGGAAATATTTACGTGTCAATCTTTAAATGTTTGGGAAGACTGCTTCAGATTACTATAACGTAAAATAATGCAACGGGAAAAGGCTAATAAACTATTTTTTTTAGATTCTGGACTTACACTACTTTCGCAAACACCGGCACAATGACATAGACCACTTTCATAAGCAAGGGAACATTTAATAATAAATTCACTAAACAAGAAGCAAACTCTTGTTTAGTGATTAACAAGAGTTGATTTTTACAATATATCTTTCATCCATTTTACAATAAATCTTCTCCATTTCTATATATATCTTACTCTAAGAAAACAACTTGAATCGCATAAAAATTAAACCCTAAACTTTGGTTTACTTGGTGGAGTTGCAGACCAATAAACCAACTATTAAAAGGGATTTCTTAATTTGACAACCTGAATTTGAAGAAAATATGATTTTTAATTTAGAAATTAAAATATGTTTTGATATATTTAGCCTATTTTGACTTTATAATTATAATTGCAGTGAAAATGCCTTTTATTCTTATGCATTTTATATAAAGTTGAAATCTTTGATATGATTTTTCAGAATTTCTTTTTTTCAATGTGTTGCTGCACTTCAAAATGGATAAAATTTCAACGTATTTTTCAAAACCTGGCTTGATTTTTATTTTTAATATGAGAAAGATCTCTTTTGATAGAATTAAGGACGTGTTTTGTAAAATAATTAAATGAAACCCTTTTGAAAAAAAAATAATGGTATTCATGTATTTGAAATAACATTTTTTAATTTAGCCATTCTGTTTCCCTTCTCGTAAATTAATTAATCTCTAAGAAATTTGATGCCAAAAGTTACAAAAGACACTACTATGAGGGTAATGAATGAAAATACTGAAGGTATTTAACAATGAAAGGGAAAAAAATTGGTTTTAATTTCTCAAAATTTTGAAAAAAAAAATAGAAAAGTTATAATAGAAAAGTACATATATTTATATGTACAGCAAATCATTAAATATTTTTTAACAATACTACTTTCCTAAGAAAAATATAACACTGTTTATAACTTTTCTATTTTTTTTTCAAAATTTTGAGAAATTAAAACCAATTTTTATCTATCCATTTGGATAGACTTAAATCAATTTTAATCAAACTATGTTAAGTTGCTTTTATAGTTTCTTTTGTTATCATTCTCTTGTTTTAATAGATAATGGTGTAGATTTGAATTATACAATACAGTATGGATTTTCTGGCTTTCAGAAGTAAATATATATTTATTTTAAACTTCAACTTTTAAGAAAAAAAGTATAACATTTTTCAGCATTAATCCCCAATGTAATATTATAAAAAACATTTTGCTAAATAACGTTTAAAGATTGCTATACATGAAAACGAAAATACTTAAATCAATTTCTTTTTTCAAACTATGTCAAGTTGCTTCAATAATTTCTTTGGTTATCATTCTCTTGTTTTACTTGATAATGGTGCAGATTTGAATTACTAGCATTTATTCAGCATTAATCCCCAATTTAATATTATAAAAGACATTTTGCTAAATAGCGTTTAATGATTGCTATACGTGAAAACGGAGAGACTTAAATCAATTTCTTTTTTAAACTATGTCAAGTTGCTTCAATAATTTCTTTGGTTATTATTCTCTTGTTTTACTTGATAATGGTGCAGATTTGAATTACGCAATGCATTTGGTCATTGTGGCTTTCAGAAGTTAAGAGATACTTATTTTACACTACACCTCATTTCTAACTCGTTATCTTCAAAGAAACTAGTTCGGGAAGAATTACGATGCTTTTAAGAAGTTTGGAGTGAAAAAAAAATCGCCAACATTTCCTTTCACTTGTGATCTAAACTATTTGACAGGTCAAGAATTACAGTACATAAATGCACAGTTGCAACACGAATAATGAGATTTTTATAATTACTCATAAAATGACGCCTTTGGAAAAATTTCCATTCTTTGAGTGATTGTTTGCAAAGCTGTAATAACATTCTGCAAATCTGATGGGTTGTTATTATTACCTATTTTTTGCTGTAAAAGCTAATGGAATTTCATTGTTGACTAATCAGGCTTAAGAGTACTTCAAACATTGATCTGATTTAACGGACCATGAAATTCTGTGCAGAAATTCATGTTTATATCAGAATGAATTCATAAGTAAACGAATTTTTCAATGTAATGAAATATTTAAAACTTATCATACTAATCTGTTAATCATCAATACAAAAGTTTTACATAGTAGTTTATATAGTCATATAGCCAATGTACCCAAGATATTTAACTGCTATTTAATTCTAAAAGAAAGCTATTTATAATTTTTGCCTGGAACAGTAAGGAATGTAAAGAGGTTTTTACACTGCTAGGTCAATATGTAAAACATAACCTAACTAGTACGAAATATGATGAATTACAGCTTTCCGATACAAACAACAAGTACAATATTTTTCAGGTGGATTTTCTTCTAAGTACCGTAATGCAACATCTTACATAATTAAGTCGTAACTGAGCCAATCTGATAAAGTAAAATTTTTTGTGTAAATTAAATAGAAGATGTAACTTACTCAAAGAAAATTTAAAAATTCAGGTTTTGAATTTATAAAGAAACTAGAAGGATATCATCTAAATTAAGAATACTCAGGAACAGAAAATGTTGTTTGGGAATAAAAAATCATAGTTTAAATTTTTAAATTTGGTATGATTGTATAGTCGCTTACAAGTTGTCATTACATACCGATTTTACACCTAAGGTTCCATTGTTTAAGTGGATGCCTAATAAACTATAAATTAAACAAGAAACTGCATTCCCATATGTAGAATTTCCCATTGATTCATTTTTCAGGAGAACACCATTTCAGGTACGTTAATCAAATGGACTGTGTTCTAACTTACACCTGCAAAAATAAAAATTAAAAATAAAATAATAATAAATAATAAATATGTTAAATCCTATAAGAAGTTCTTCATAGTTTCAGTAAGCTGCTTTCTTACTACCGCATAATTTCAAAAATGATTCCGGATAATTTATGAGGCATCAATTTTCTTATGGCTTGTGAGGTATTCAATCCAAATTAACCCCCCTCCAGTTAAAGTAAATAACCATTTATGTTAAACAATTCGAAGAAGAAACAATCGCAAAGGCAAATGAGCAGCGCTTTTCTGTCAGATAGGAAACCCCGTGCACGCGCGACAGTCAGGAGAGGTCGGACAGAGTTGAGCAACGAACGGAAAAATCGAAGAAAAAAATCGGTAAGTCGTTCATTTCGAGCGCAACAGTTGGGCATTTCCAAGCTCATCGAAGGTGTTTTGGAGTTAGCTATCGTTCCAGAGACCTGGTGATAAAGTTAAGTCAGAAAGGTTAATGTGGCGAATTTAAAAGTAGTGGCGTGGCTGATTTCTAGCAGGGTTTCGGTAGTACGCTGGATAGCTATCGGGATGTACAAACGCGTTAAATTCCACGTTGCCTGCTAACAATGAGAACTGTGATTATGCTGCCTAACTGTTTTTGCAAATAAACAGATTTTAGTTAATGAACCTAGTCGTGAAAATCATTTGTGGTTAGTTCATTGTATTATATATATATATATATATATATATATATATATATATATATATATATAAAGTTCTTTGATTAAGTAACTAATTATTCAATTCTTATGTTTCTATTGGATTGTACGGTGTCTAAGTATGTTTATTGTTTAGATCATACTTATCAGAAACAATCCATTGGTATTTAGACAGTATCGGCACCGCTCATGAAGAGATGCTGTCTAATACCTATTTAATAGTTATCAATTCATGTTTTTAGTTCCTGGCTGCAAGTAGTTTTAGAGCTCATACTGGTTTTTCACTTTCAACTTTTTCTTATATACATATTATCTAAAAGTAAGGCAAAAACAAGTAAACACCGCAGGCTGTTGTCAGTAATATGACTTTAGTATCGCGTAGCTGTCATTATCGTCAGTCAAAACAACGTTGGTAGTTTGTTCTACGACAGCTATCATATAAGCGAAAAAAACAAAAACTTTTAAAACAAAAAGGTTACAAAATCGGGTTACAAAAAAGGTTACAAAATTTTGTGCAGACATTTTGATATTCAAGATGGAAGAAAATTAACAACATTTTGAGCACATTATGATTTATTATTTTAATAAAATTAAAAGCATAACTGAAGCGCAAAAAAAAGGGAAAAAAAAAAGATTTTGACAGTGCAAATTTTGGGTAACATCAGTGCAAATTTCAGGGAACATCGTAACTCCATTAAGGAGTTATGGTGTTCCCTGAAAGATGGCAGAAGTTAGAGAAATAAAACGGTTAGCAAGTTTTTCAGTACAGTTTGGGGGGAAAATCTAAAAATATGCCTTTTATTTTTACTTAAAAACTGAACGAAATTTTTAACCAACCCAATACTTAGTTTTTTTTTTTTATTTTAAAGACAATTTTTTCGTAGATGAATAAAAGAAAAAAACAATTACATCATTGAGATGACACCGTGAACTCCTTTAAAGCAGAACATTTACTTTCCAGAATGAAAATCTGTGCGATATTCCTAGATAAAAATCGCAAGAAAGTTACTTTCAGGGATCAATGAAGGAATGAAAATACAAATAAGACAGCCATGCGTGACAAAACCCAGGCGGTAATATCCCTCGATCGCTTACCGAACGGCTGAACTCCTTTTATCGTTCGATTCCTTTGTTCAGCAGGATGGACTTCCGCCCCGCATCAAATGATTTTTCGCGTTATTAAGCACAACCCCGGTACAGGGACAGATGTGTCACGGAAAGAGCACTAACTATAATTAGTTTCATATGCCGTATTTCGGAAGGAATGAAATTTGTGAAGTGATAGGGTTTATGGGTATAAGTCTGTATTTATACATACGGAGTATGCTAATATGTAACTTACGGTAACATTTCATGGTGTAAGATGCAATCTATTGTTCATACATTTAATGCAATTGACTTGGTGCTGTCATTTTATCCCTGCTAGACGTCAGACAATAGTCTTTATCTGTGAAAAATATATTTATAATGTCCGAAAGTAATGAAAACTGACTTCCTTACGAGTTGATAAGATTTTACAGAATGGAGGTAAAATTTATGTGCAAAGACAAAAAGTTGATATGTGAATACGATAAGGATTCATGAATAGCGCATTTTATTAAAATATAGTAGAATGTTACGCTAGATTCCCAAGACATTTGAAAATGTGCTATTTTGAAAAGTTAATGTCTGTAATAATCAAAAAAAAATTATCCACTCGTTTTTGGAATTCAAAGTTTATCATTGAAAAGACACCATCACCTTATAAATCACAATTATATAAAGGGTATAAAATGATATTTTCATATATAAACATAACTACGCATGCTATAAGTTAATATTTTATTTCGAGTTTCCTGTGCGAATTTCTTACTTGTCCAGTAAATATTTCTGCAAATTCAACTGAAGATATACACACTCTTTAAGTATATGTTTGTATTTTATAAATGCTATGATATAAAGTTCTCTGTTGGCTGACAAGGTTCCAGAAAATATCAGTTAAAACATTTATATGCACGTAAAATGTATTTTTGTTGTATTGTTGTGGCTTATGCCCCTTGACCGACTTTATATCATGTCTATAAAGGCTATTGAGCAGAAAGGTGCGACTCCGGTTTTGAATAGCACCACAAGGGTCGGAGTCCGACTTGGCTATAAGACCGGTCTCGTAATTTTGAACAGAGTCAAGTAAGGAGATCGGTACACTTGACCCAGCACCTCCAGAGGTTAAAATTGAGAACTTGGAGGACATTGCAGATACGACAGATTTTTCGTGCACCAGGCGCCATTAGTGTACACGTCGGCGGATTTGTCAGAGACCGGCATCGACCCAGAGACGTTCAGATCATTGCCTCGCTGCCTTTGCCGACTAAGCCACCGAGCCTATGTAATGTTATACACTTAATGTAATAATGCGATTAATATCAAAACACAATTTTATGGAGTTAGATCTTAAGCACTATTATAAGAAATTGAACTATTTTCTACACAATACATGAAAGGAAAGAATTCCAGCACTGTAAATATTTCCAATTTTTGCAGTGTAAATATTTGCAATTTTAGCACTTTAAATATTATGAATAACCTTTGAAAGTTTTCTATTTCCTAAGGCGACAAGCACTTGTCTTTTTGAAATTCACCATTCCCCACCAAGAATTTTTTGGCTTCTTTATTATGCGAGCCTCATATAGATGAGACAATGTCGTTCCTAAAAGATCATACATGAAATCGATGTGCAGGGATATATTTTATGTAGACAAAATACGTTATGTTCAGGTTTCTTTCTGTACGTCTTCCCAAAGCAATTTCAAGCACTGACGAAAAAAGTCATTAAAATTATTGTGCAATTAACCTTTCAAACAAAAAGTAAGATTATATTTTAAAATCATACATCAAAACATATGAAATCGATGTGCAGAGAAATGTTTTATGTAGACAAAATACATGATGTTAAGGTATCTTTCTGCACATCTTCCCAAATTGATTCGAGTACTTACGAAAAAACTCATTAAAATTATTTAACAATTAACCTTCGTCTTTCAAACAAAAAGTAACATTTTATTTAATAATTAGACAGCAAAACATATATTAAATCGATGTACAGGGAAATATTTTATGTAGACAAAATACATGATGTTCAGGTATCTTTCTGCACATCTTCCCAAAGTGATTCGAGTATTCACGAAAAAGTCATTAAAATTATTTTACAATTAACCTTCGCCTTTCAAACAAAAATAAAATTATATTTAATAATCAGACATCAAAATATATATGATATCGATGTACAGAGAAATATATTATGTAGACAAAATACATGATGTTCAGGTATCTTTCTGCACATCTGCCCAAAGGGATTCGAGTACTCACATTCAACAAGTCATTAAAATTGTTTTATAATTAACCTTCGCCTTTCGTACAAAAAGTAACATTGTATTTAATAGTCCAGCATAATACAGGAAATCAATTTATATTCCAACTGAACGTCGAGTCTGCGAGGTTGCCAGCATTCTTGGGAAAACGCCAGCAGTTTGCACTGGCGGAAAATGAATGAGGGCTTATTTGATACGATAATCCCGCTTAAATAGTTCCTGATTTATATATTTATAGAGTTATTATAATTATTTTGTTCTCTTCAAATAACCAGGAAATAATTTCATTTTGCAAAATTATGCTTTTCCGTTCGGGTTACGTAACAGTGATGTAATGGGTTAGTTGCTTTCAACAGTCATTGAATCTTGTAGAGTGCATGTGTACTCAATTTTTACTTTCACCTTGATTCCCTTTTCCATCTGTTGATCCTGTCCTACTTTCTATTGGTTACATTTCTAGTGCTGCATTCGAAGTAATATATAGGAGAATTGTGTAAAAAATGGTTAGTGCAACGGAGGGTTGGGGAAAAAAAAATAACTTTTAGATTGTTGATTTTGTTTTTGAATTAGCTAAGAGGCGTGAATTAGATACGATTCAAACGTAAGTCATATGTATTACTATTAGAAGATGTTATAAAATGCGATCGTTTGTTAAACGAAAAATAACACAACTAGCTGCTGCGCGACCAGCATGGTCGCTTTTAGTTTTATATTTTCTCTTGCAAAACAAATAAACTGAAAGAAACGTATGTAAGGAATGTTACTATTACCTGTCATCATAAATATACGTTGTTAAGTGGTTTTGCGATCTCAGCCAAAAAATTTATAATCCTTGCAAAATTCTCTGTAAGGCTGATTCTAAAACATCGGGATTAAAAAAAATATGAATTTCCATTACTTCAGAACAGAGTTAAAGATAAGACTGAGAAACCCAACAACAAAGATTTTAAAAATTACATTCCTCTCTGTATGTAATATTTTTCCAAATTTAGATATCTACACTTCATCATTACATCAAATAAGAAATTGTTAGAGACAAACTTTTTCACTAAAAAAGGAGTAAAAATTCTGCAAGTACTAAAATAAAGTGTGGATTACATCACTCTCTGTATGTACTATTGTTCACAATTCAGATATCTACACTTAATCATACCAAATAAAAAATTGTTGGGAAAATTTCTTCACGTAGAAAATGGAGTAAACATTCAGCAAGTACTATTAAAAAACTGTAGACAATCAACTCTTACTTTTGAAATATTATGATGCAGTTATTAATATTTTACTATGATATTCCTCAAACTTCTTAATATATACAGTTGAGTATTTCAGAAATAGAAGATACTACAGTGACAGAATCAAAGGAACGGACTCTAGATAAACTTGCGTACACCTGTCCTTGACTAAACACTGGATTTGATAGGTCTAAACATATTGTCAAAAGTTTGTCCTCTTACATACATTTAGAAAAACCGATGGAACAAAAGAATAAATTATCTCGTGAATAAATTAAAATTATTCACCTGTAAAATACAGCAATCAAATTGTACCAAATTACGTGCTATCGTCGATCCACTACACACACGTGGTTGGCCGCTTATTTTTACATCTGGCGGTTGCAGCCGTTGCCATTCGTAATGTAGAAATATCGCCGATTTTTGTGCCGCATACCTACGCGTTTTATATATATAAATGTAGTTATATGTTTGTTGCTTAAAGCAGTCATTAATTCTTGTAGATTGTACGTGTATTCAATTTTTACTTTCACCTTGATTCACATTTCCATGTGTTGATCCTGTCCTACTTTCTATTTGTTGCATTTCTAGCGCTGCTTTCAAAGTAATATGTAGGAGAATTTGGGGAAAAAAATATTAGTTCAACGGAACATTTGAAAAAAAAATTAGGTTGTTGATTTTGCTTTTGGATTAGCAGAGAGGAGTGAATTAAGTACGATTTAAACTAAGTCATAGTTATTACTATTAGAAGATGTTATAAAATACGATCGTTTGTGAAACGAAATATAACTCAATGTAATAATCTGTTAGTTGTTTAAAACAGTCATTAAATCTTATAGGTTGTACGTGTATTCAATTTTTACTTTCAGCTTGATTCTCTTTTCGATGTGTTAATCCTGTCCTACTTTCTATTGGTTAATTTTCTAGCGGTGCTTTCGAAGTTTTATATAGGAGAATCCTGAAAAGATTGGTTAATTCAGCAGATCGTCAGAAAAAAAAATGTTTTTTAGGTGATAAATTTTCAGGATAGACTACCACTGATTCATGTTTGTTTCTGAGACATATTTACGTTTAAGAATGACAAAATTCAGAATCTTATATCCCCGATTATCAAACACGATATCGGAAATCATTTTTATTTGACTCTGAATGTGCTTCATTTCTTGCGGGTTCTACTACATTTTACAAAGCCATTTGATGAAAAATAAATTCCGTCGTAAATTACACTTTTTTTAGTTCTCTGTAAGGCAATTAAAAAATGAAATAATTTTTTTCACAGTGAACGAAAAGTACTTGGTTAATGAATTACAGGAAACTTTTGGAAAACACAAACAGGAAACACAACTTAAATTCCACCGTATTGTGGAAATTTAGAAATTGTGTTTTCCAGTACCTGACTAAGATTGGATGAACATAATTATCTATTACAGGTTATATCTTTTAATCCAGTGAAAAATTCAGCGAATAGGACTTTCTATAGGATTTTTCTATAGGAAGTACGCTAAAGACATTTAATTAAGAACTTTCTCTCGGTTGGATCTTCACTGAGGAGTTTTCCAGTGATTATTACTGACGATTAATACTTCATAGCCTTCAATCAGTCGTCTAAATCAAACAGTAAAATCTTCACCTGTTATGAACCCAGAAAACATCCCTCCTGAAATCCCATGAAACAATATCTCGTATAAATTAGGTAGCGAGGATTATCCCTGGAAATACGATATCTTAATCTGTAGCCCATTTGAATATTTTTGACCAAAAGCAGAGTACAAAGAATGCCACTGATGTCAACAAAATATAAGAATTTAGCAAGATACGGCTTCTTTATGAATAACTGAATGCATAATTAATATTTGTTACTATTGACCAAGACCGAAAATTTATATTTCTTAGTCTGGTTACTTTTTGAAAAATAAAATTTGATCAACCGGAATTTGTATTAATTTCAATAAAATAGGGAATGCTGTACAACATTTTGCATTGTGTACGTCTTTTTGTGTATTTGCGTATATCAAAATAATGCAAAGTTTACCTACATGTAAAGTTTTAATAATAGATTAATAGCTATATCGTAAGTTTACAACTGTAGCTAAAAAGAAATAATAATTTTAATAATTTAATATATATACTTTTTGCCTCATAAAAAAACATAAATTAAATTATATTCAAAATTTTTGAGTTGGAAGTTATTCCTTCAAATTAGTTCTTCAATGTAAGCATTTGCAAGAACTGAATTGTATATTCAGTTGAACCAAACAGGGAGAATTATTCAACATTTTACTTTATTTATTTCCAAAATATGCTACAAAATACATTTATATTTCAAAAGGTGGTTAACAGAAAGAAAACCCCCATAAATTTCACATAAATTATTGATTTTTATCCTCAGTAAGTGTTCCATGTGTAACCTTTTTGTTACACGACAAACATCTATTCTGTAATCAAGTTCGTTCTACACATTTTGTGGTACCACACTGTCAATGGTTCCTAATGATGCACAGAAGCGTTCTTTAGGTTCCTGCAATGTTTTCGGCATCGGTGGTGCATAAACAATGTCTTTGACGTAATCCATAAAAGAAATCACACAGCGTAAGGTAAGAGGACGTTGGTGGCCATGTGATTAAGGGTAAATCACTGTCACTTGCACACCCCATCCATCGGCGTGGAAGCACCTCGTTTACCTAAGCACGTACATACAAAGACCAATGGGCTGTGCTCTATCCTGTTGAAACACAAAATTTATGCTGTCCTCACACAGTTGTGGAAATAACCAAATTTGCAACATGTCCAGGTAATTGCTATCTATTGATTGAGGGTAGAAAACAAATTTGATATATTTTTCTTTAATTCCGTGTATCACTTATTGTAATATGTGTAATAGTTTCAAAAATAGAAATTTTTAAAATCCGGTAATTCATTTGTGCTATACCTGTATTTTTTACTTCATTTACGCAGGTTTTGTATCATAATAGTCTATATTTCCATCTGTTAAAAACCCCTAACAGACTGGTTAACAAAAGAACTGATGTTTCTTTCTAATAGGGTAAATAATTTGTCCCATTGCAGAACATATAATGTGAGATATTATAAGAAATTTAAACACATGCCAACATGAGACAAGACTATTTAAGTAAGACAAACGGGGAGGAACTTGACATTATTTCAGCGTAATGTAGACTATGCTAAAACGAAGGGAATAAGCGTCACGGTCTTTAGAAATCAATCATAAACAGGGATTTATTGTTTTTGTATCTTTAATATTTTTTAATACTTTGACTTCCCAAAACTTCTTCCCTATTCGGTACATTTTCCCAGCAAGAAAAGAAAAACTATCCATTCACCCATATGAAAGCTCGTAAATCCCTTTCTTTAAAGAAATACACGCTGACTCAATTTAATCAAGGTACACAAACTGTTATTCATGTCAACAGGACTTAAGGCAACTTTATTGGAAGCCGTTTAAAGACAACATTACTAAAAGAAAAATAAATTTTGCACCAAAACTTGTGAAACAAGGCAGGGAATAGACAACCCTAAATCAATTCACTGTGATTAATAATAAATTAGACTCGATTCTAACTTGGAAAGCAAAATCCGATTTCTTACTCTGAGACAGAATAAAAGAATAACACAATAAGACAAGACAGTCGAATAGCATCCAGTGAATATTTCCATTTCGCAACAACGAAAGATCTAGAGGATAGAATTGCCCACACGAGAGGAAAAGAAGAAACACTTAGAATCCAAATCCTGGAGTAAAACATCAAGAGACGTTGCTTTACTCCCTATTTTCTCTTCTTTCTGCTTCTCATTTTGATAATTTCCCCAATCACATTTTTGTTGTTGTGGAATGGCAACACTCCATGGGCACCATTAGCCTGTCTTAGCTCGCTGTGAAGGCGTTGTCTCGTTTTCCTCTGGAAGAAAGCAGAATTCGTTTTAAAAATTCTAGTTAAACTTATTTTTCTGTTTATGACATAGAATAAAGGTTAGTCTTTTCTCTTAGATAGCAATTATTTACAAAGATTGAATATGAACAAGATTAAAGCTGCATTTTTTTTTTTAAATTAGGTTTAAAAAGGTCACCATTTCTTTATACTCCTTTGTTTCTTATATAGTGTGCATCAGCAACTACCAAGGGGAACACATGTTTGCTATTTTTTCTAGCTTAGTTTATTGTGATAACGTAGTCATCCAATATTCGCTAGAGCTAATAATTTAATCAGAATTTTTAAACTCTTTTAATTTCAGTCTTAAGCATTTAAAATTCTTCCACACTCATTTTAAAAGTTTATAGATATAGTGTAGAATACATTCGCCCCCAATATTATATGAATCTACTGAACGTTACTGTATAAACACTTTCACTTGTCTGCTCGACAGCTGACTTCTTTTATTCCCACAGAGCACTTCCTTATAGAATTGGATAAGG
This sequence comes from Dolomedes plantarius, assembly GCA_907164885.2. Classification (NCBI taxonomy): domain Eukaryota; kingdom Metazoa; phylum Arthropoda; class Arachnida; order Araneae; family Dolomedidae; genus Dolomedes; species Dolomedes plantarius. The sequence goes on from OU015490.1 coordinate 253,159,072, forward strand.
GATGTACCCACAGGCCATCTCTGTTTACTGTGATCTCTTCACATCGCTCCACCCATCACTTCCTTATACACTGGGTCCTACACAACGTTTCTGTACATAGAATATACAATGCATCCTTAAATCTGTTGTTAAACCACCTTGGAATATAAACTACTTTTATAAATGTCGTAAATATTCTAGAATTTAAATCTTCTTTTTTAAATATTTACTTTTATTTTTCATGACTTTTAGATCTTATGCCCCTATAACGTAAAGAAATAGAATATTTTAGTTCAAGAACGTAAATTGTAACTAAAATTAGAAACTCAATAATTTAAAATTTACCACTTTTCAAAATCTATTATTTCTGCACCTCAAATCCTTTCCGGGGCATGTTGTACTTAAATATACTTCAAGTTCCAACTGAAATAGTATTATATCACTTTGATTTATAAAACATAAAATGGGAGAATTTCCAAATTCAGATTATACAGTAAACATTTTTTTCGTGAGACTGCGTGATTTAATTTCAATCCCACAAAATGTGAACCAAACACAGGCTCCAGAACATGACATCGAGAGGGTGGGGCAGATTTCCAAGTCTTGTGTGTTATATAGAACCAGACTTGCACTAATACAAAGAAGGGGCATGAAGAATGACCTAGAGGCTTGGTAGGATTTTTTTTTTCCTATCCAGGCAATAACAATGATAACTGTTGTTGTTTTTACCAATTATCAAAATCTATTATTTCTACATCACAAGTCCTGGTCGGAGCACGTTGCACTTAAATATACTTCAACTTCGAACTGAAATAGTACTAAATCATTTTGATTTATAAAGCATGAAATTTAAGAATTTCCCAATTCAGATTATACAGTAAACTTTATTTCGTGAGACAGTGTGAATTAATTTCAACTCCCAGAAAATTTGAACCAAACACAGGCTCAAGAACATGGCAATGAGAGAGTGGGGCAGATTTCACAGACCCATGGATTATATAGAACCAGACTTGCTCTAATGCAGAGAAGGGGCACGAAGATTGACCTAGAGGCTTGGTAGGATATGTTTTTCTATCCAGCCAACAAAAATGATAAGTATTGTTGTTTTTACCAATTATCAAAATCTATTATTTCTGCATCACAAGTCCTGTTCGGAGCACGTTGTGCTGAAATGTATTTTAAATTCCTACTGAAATAGTTTTAAATCATTTTGACATTTTAAACTTAAAATTCAAGAACTTCCGTATTCATGTAAGACAATCAACTTTATTATATGAGACTGCGTGATTTAATTTTAACTCCCATAAAATTTGAACCAAACACAGGCTCAAGAGCATGACAGTGAGATAGTGGGGCAGATTTTCTAGGCCCGTGTGTTAAAAGAAATCGGGCTGGCCCTAATGCAAAGAAGGGGCACGAAGAGTGACCAAGAGGCTTGGTAGGATTTTTTTTCTTTTTGACCAAGCCAACAACAATGATAAGTCTTGTTGTTTTTATCATTTATCAAAAACTATTATTCCTGTATTACTAGTCCTCTTCGGAGCACGTTGTACTTAAATATACTTCAACTTCGAACTGAAATAGTACTAAATCATTTTGATTTATAAAACATAATATATAAGAATTTCCCAATTCAGATTATACAGTAAAATTTATTTAGTGAGACTGTGATTTAATTTCAACTCCCAGTAAATTTGAACCAAACACAGTCTCAAGAATATGACAGTGAGAGAGTGGGGCAAATTTCATAGTCCCATTGGTTATATAGAACGAGACTTGCTCTAATGCAGAGAAGGGGCACGAAGATTGACCTAGAGGCTTGGTAGGATATGTTTTTCTATCCAGGCTACAAAAATGATAAGTGTAACAATGATAACTGTTGTTGTTTTTACCAATTATCAAAAACTATTATTTCTGCATCACAACTCCTATTCTTAGCACGATGTGCTTAAATGTATTTTAAATTCCTACTGAAATAGTTTTAAATCATTTTGACATCTTAAACTTAAAATTCAAGAACTTCCGTATTCATGTTAGACAATCAACTTTATTATATGAGACTGCGTGATTTAATTTTAACTCCCATAAAATTTGAACCAAACACAGGCTCAAGAGCATGACAGTGAGAGAGTGGGGCAGATTTTCTAGGCCCGTGTGTTATAAGGAATCGGGCTGGCCCTAATGCAAAGATGGGGTACGAAGAGTGACCAAGGGGCTTGGAAGGATTTTTTTTTTCTTTTTTATCAAGCCAACAACAATGATAAGTCATGTAGTTTATATCACTTATCAAAAACTATTATTTCACTATTACTAGTCCTGATCGGAGCACGTTGTACTTAAATATACTTTAAGTTCCTACTCAAATAGTATTAAATAATTTTGACTTTTATAGCATAAAATTTAAGAATTTCCAAAGTCACAATATACAGTAAACTTTATTTTGTGAGAATGTGTGATTTAATTTATCTCCCAGAAAATTTGAACCAAGCACAGGCTCCAGATGACAGTGAGTGAGTGGGGCAGATTTCCTAAACCCGAGGGTTATAAGAAACCGGGCTGTCCCCAATGAAGAGATGGGGCACTAAGAATGACGTAAATGGATTTTTTTGAATTATCCGGGCTTGTTTTCGGCTCTCTACGCTTCTGCCTAAGCCATAATAATTATACATTGAGGAATAAAATTAGAATTTTCTTTTTCTTGGTTCCCGAAATAAACGACTCATTAAACTTAAACGCAATTAATGCTTTATGTGGAATCATTTCTCCTTGAGTTATTAGTTTAGGGAAAGTGTTGTTAACATACGAAAAATACCTTAAAAGATGCGCAATAATTCTTTTAAAGATTTGTTTGACAAGCTTACCTAGATATTTTTTTCCACATTTTTGTTTAGGTTCTTAAAAAAAATGGCAATTAAAACAAATTATATTTAAATTTATTAAGAATATAGATAAAGCTAAATGGATCAGTTAATTTTTAGTAAAGTGTAAAATCGGTTTACACTTTTATAATTTCACACTTGCATATATTATTAGTTCCGACTTATTTTACAAGTACCGCCATCTATTGGAAATTTTCTTAATAATAATTTCTTTTCCGACAGAAAAAGAACGAATTTTACTTTGAAATTGTATTTATTGATAATATCCAAGAAAATAAAATTGCTGTTTGAAAAAATTCGAAGAAATCAAAAGGTTTTCTGAGATCATTCATTCATTATTTCATATTCATAAATGAGCTATTTAATTTAAGTTTAAATTTATAATTATAAATATAAAAAAATGAGATAATAGATAATTCTGGTAGAGAAAGGAGATTGTAATTGTGAAATAAGAAAGAGTGAAAAATATTTCTGTAACGTTCATGTGATTTACAAAAATTTTATTTCAAAAGTGAAGTAATAGCTACTTGTAAAATTAAATAATTATACAAAAATTTAAAATTACGGGGATGAATGATATTCACTATTTCTTCTCAGTTTCGCCTCAATTCACCTTTAAATCTTTCAAAAAACAAGGGTTTAATGCTCATAAATGTTTATAAAATACAAATTACAATTAATCTATACAAATTACACATTTACAATTGAATAGAAATTACAATTAATATTCAAATAAATAGTGGATTTAACACACGAGTTATTCATGTAACAAATCAGATAACTAGTTGACAGACAATTTTATTCGCTGCCAGATATACAGCAGAAAACATACGAGTTACGAATAACTCATATGTCTATGACATATGAGTTATCTTAAAACATACATTACCTATGAGAAAATGCATATTTTAAGATAACTCATAGGTCATAGACTTGAGTTTCACCCTATTATATTGTGTCCTAAGAATGAAATCATTATATTTCAGTCCTAAGTTATTCAGTCCTAAGTATGAAATTAGGAAAAATGGGGATTTCGACTTGAAGAATTACTCCCAATATCTAATTTTATCCCACACCCAAATCACCACCACCACATTACTTACCAAAAGGAACACAGTGCTCTCCAATTTTGAATATTTTACCTATTAGGAAAATGCTTAGTTTGGATTTTGTGACCATTCGAGTATTTTCCCAGCCCCGTTCTTTAACCATCACCTAACTATCAAATTTTGAACCAGAAATCACAATTTTTCATACAGAGAGAATGAGTAAAATTCCTTCAGTCATGGAAAGGTCGAAATCTAGGCATTTCATAACGGGGTATATAAGATGCATATTTTTTCTCTTACAGGCACCCTCATATGTGTATGACTCTGGTACATTTTAAGACTTCTGTTTACTAACCCTATTAGATTTTCTCACCTCAATGTTAACCCATGGAGAAAATTTGTCTGCTATTTACAGCAACATAAATGTTGATAATCCGAAAAAAAAGGCATTTTCAGATAGCCCGAAATTTGCTGCACCTTGCTACAGGATTCATTTTATAAATTGCATCCACCTAAGAAACATAGGAGAGTTTAGGACGCACTATACCAGATTTTTTCCATGAATAGTTTACAATTTAATTTGTATTTTTTTAAACGAAAAATTTCCCCGGTTGTAAAATTTCTTTCTCTATTACGGAGTACAATTAAAAAAAATCTTTAAAACCAATTTGGCAATCCTTGGACAGATTTTCTCCACAGTTAACATTGAAGTCAGTGAATCCAATAGGTACACAGCAGACTTAAGGCATCAGCTTACGTTCGGAACTCATATTTTAAAAAAATATACCGTAGTGATTAAATATATATTTTTTGGTTCAAATGTGATACAAAATTCTAGAAGCAAATATAGTTTTGGTAAATATTTCATAATATTTATAAATACAGTAAAACCTCGTTTATCCAGTCCTCGTTGAGCTTTTTTGTTGAGTTTAAGAAAGCTTTACAAGACTTAACCAATTCTTTGCTAAGAAATGATGTGAAAAGTTATTTTTATGTTATTTAATGTCTTGTAAACAATACTATGTGATTTTGTTACAAAACTTAGTCTTTTATTGTAATAAGCGGTCTGCTTAGCGAAGGATTTTGCTTTGAGTATTACCCATATTACACAGATTATCCGGATTTTCGATTGTCCCTATTGCCTATGGTCCCAGTTAGTTCGGATAAATAAGGCTTTACTGTATAACGAATTTTTTGTACAATTTTAGTACAATTGAGTGCTTACGTCAGAGACCCTGGATTCCATTCACCTTAATATATATATATATTTTTTTTACTATATACTACTGTGACACTTACCTGTGTTCTGTAGTAAAAGTTTTATAATAATTCCAAAAGTCACTGAAATATACCAAAGAAAGTGAAAAACGCGAGGATATTTTTTTTAAATTATCTTTTTATAAGTGCTGGATTCCATTCAACTTAATATATTTAATTTTTTTTTACTATATACTACTGTGACACTTACCTGTGTTCTGTAGTAAAAGTTTTATAATATTTCCAAAAGTCACTGAAATATACCAAAGAAAGTGAAAAACGCGAGGATATTTTTTTAAAATTATCTTTTTATAAGTGCTGGATTCCATTCAACTTAATATATTTTAATTTTCTATTTACTATATACTACTGTGACACTTACCTGTGTTCTGTAGTAAAAGTTTTACAATATTTCCAAAAGTCACTGAAATATACCAAAGAAAGCGAAAAACGCGCTGATATTTTTTTAAAATTATCTTTTTATAAGTGCTGGATTCCATTCAACTTAATATATTTTTAATTTTCTATTTACCATATACTACTGTGACACTTACCTGTGTTCTGTAGTAAAAGTTTTATAATAATTCCAAAAGTCACTGAAATATACCAAAGAAAGTGAAAAACACGCGGATATTTTTTTTAAATTATCTTTTTATAAGTGCTGGATTCCATTCAACTTAATATATTTTAATTTTCTATTTACCATATACTACTGTGACACTTACCTGTGTTCTGTAGTAAAAGTTTTACAATATTTCCAAAAGTCACTGAAATATACCAAAGGAAGTGAAAAACGCGCGGATATTTTTTTAAAATTTATCTTTTTATAAGTGCTGGATTCCATTCAACTTAATATATTTTTAATTTTCTATTTACCATATACTACTGTGACACTTACCTGTGTTCTGTAGTAAAAGTTTTATAATAATTCCAAAAGTCACTGAAATATACCAAAGAAAGTGAAAAACGCGCGGATATTTTTTTAAAATTATCTTTTTATAAGTGCTGGATTCCATTCAACTTAATATATTTTAATTTTCTATTTACCATATACTACTGTGACACTTACCTGTGTTCTGTAGTAAAAGTTTTACAATAATTCCAAAAGTCACTGAAATATACCAAAGAAAGTGAAAAACGCGCGGATATTTTTTTAAAATTATCTTTTTATAAGTGCTGGATTCCATTCAACTTAATATATTTTAATTTTCTATTTACTATATACTACTGTGACACTTACCTGTGTTCTGTAGTAAAAGTTGTACAATATTTCCAAAAGTCACTGAAATATACCAAAGAAAGCGAAAAACGCGCGGATATTTTTTAAAAATTATCTTTTTATAAGTGCTGGATTCCATTCAACTTAATATATTTTTAATTTTCTATTTACCATATACTACTGTGACACTTACCTGTGTTCTGTAGTAAAAGTTTTACAATAATTTCAAAAGTCACTGAAATATACCGAAGAAAGTGAAAAACGCGCGGATATTTTTTTTAAATTATCTTTTTATAAGTGCTGTATTCCATTCAACTTAATATATTTTAATTTTCTATGTACTATATACTACTGTGACACTTACCTGTGTTCTGTAGTAAAAGTTTTACAATATTTCCAAAAATCACTGAAATATACTAAAGGAAGTGAAAAACGCGCGGATATTTTTTTAAAAATTAACTTTTAATAAGTGCAGGCACCTATAGAATGATTCAGTTAACACGTATAGCTTAGGTTTTAGGTCAAAACATAGTTAATCATAAATAAAACACTATTCCAGAATTTCATTAACTTATATTGGAAACTTTTTAAATGATTAGGTTTCTCACTTACAAAAGTACCTGAAAAATGGGTTTTCTAGAAAATGCATTGAAAGATGCTACTTCCGGTGTTTTAACATCACTTTCGGTTTATTAAATTGGCCATAAATTTGCATTCAATGATCGTACGAATTAGTGTGAAGAAGTTTTAGAATACTAAAAGACTGGCCTTTGAAACAGAGCAAAAAAAATCGAAGAAATCAAAAGGTTTTCCGAGATCATTCATTCATTATTTCATATTTATAAATGCGCTATTTAATTTAAGTTAAAAAGTATAATTATAATTATAAAAAAATAGATGGAAGATAATTATGGAAGAGAAATCGATTTGAACTGTGGGATAAGAAAGTGAGAAAAATGCTTCTTTGACGTTCAAGTGATTTTCGAAATTTCGCACCAAAACAGCCATTTTATCGTAGGCAGATACCTTTTAACACATATCAGTGTTAAATTTTTGGACAAAATATTGGAGGTCATTGTATTTATTTCTTCAATAACATCCGCACACTGTAAAGGAAAACATTTGTCATTCGATATTCGATAAGAATGGAGAATAAACATGCAGCAAAGGGAATGGAAATTTAATATCTAAGTTTTGATTTTTATAAAAAACGATATCAGTATGTATTGTATTCAATTAATTGGTAAATTTATAAACTTTTTTAACTTACTGTATTCCTTCAACATTCAATCAAAGTAATAAATCTGTTGAGTTGAATCTGGACCGATTAATTAGATCACTAAAGCCGGGAATCGAAAACAGTGGATCGTAACTGCTTGTTCGTAATCTGTTCTAGCCATTATGTAGCTAAAGATATCTGGAGCAGTGCTAAAACGAAAAGTTCCGAAAATTCCGATAGCATGGGCAAATAGTTTAATTCTTCAGTTATCCATAAGAAAGATATCTCTAATTTTATCTCTAAATCAACTCGGATAAGTCAGTAAAACTATATTACATTATACGATGCTATTACATAATTACCAAAAATTTTCGCCATGCATTTATTTCAGTAATAATAAGACAAAAAAGCATGTACGATGGAAAAGAAAAAACCTTACAAATGCTCAATGTAATTAATTGTAATATAGAATTAGTACTTTTAATTACTTTGATATATTAAAGTTCTTATATTTCCTATTATTATACTAGTTGTCGGGATATATATATATATATATATACATATATATATATATACATATATATATATACATATATATATATATATATATATATATATATATATATATATATATATATATATATATATATATATACATATATATATATATACATATATATATATATATATATATACATATATATATATATATATATACATATATATATATATATATATATATATATATATATATATATATATACATATATATATATATACATATATATATATATATATATATATATATATATATATATACATATACATATATATACATATACATATATATATATATACATATATATATATATATATATATATATATATATATATATATACATATATATATATATATATATATATATATATATATATATATATATATATATCTATATATATATATATATATATATATATATATATATATATATATATATATATATATATATATATATATATATATATATATATATATCTATATATATATATATATGTATATATATATATATATATATATATATATATATATATATGTATATATATATATATATATACATATACATATACATGTACAGATACATATACATATATATATATATATATATATATATATATATACATATATATATATATATATATATACATATACATATATATATATATATATATATATATATATATATATATATATATATATATATATATATATATATATATATATATATATATATATACATACTTGAAAGGGTGATTTAATGTTACTTATATGCCAAAAAAAATTATATGCGAGTTATGTCTACATATTAACAGATAATAGCTGTCTCTAAATTAGGTAATTAACATAAAATAACGATCACATTTTCAGTCCAAGATACTTCTATTAACTACTAATATTGCCCCAGTTTTACTTGAAATTTACGAAACCAAAGCAAGTGCATCCCTACCATCAAACGCTGGACTATGGCCGAATGCCAAGGGCACAAGAATTTAGTACCAGAGTCTGCCTGTTATAGTCACACTGTTCAAATGGATATATGTAGCTGCTTGAAATTTTTTTACTGTAGGTTACGGTTTAGTAATTCGTCATGTAGAAAAAAATTACCATAGTTATAAAAACTTACTTCCCGCTATATCATTAAATAAAATACATTATAGTTCTCTAACTATTTCCAGTTCTTCGTTCCACGCTTATTTTGCAATGAAATTATTTGTTTTAACCTAGTTATGTTAAAGCATTAAATCCTGTGTCACCTTACTTAGACAATTTTAATTTTAGGATTGAAATTTTTTTCTACGGAAAATTACTTACAAAGTTATCATGAAGTATATATATATATATATATATATATATATATATATATATATATATATATATATATATATATATATACATATATATATATATGTGTGTGTGTGTAAGTAAGCAAATTTAGAGGACAAGTTTGTTGATAACATTATTCGCTTTTTTTAAAACGATCATTATGAAATATACGTCTATATTAATTTAAATGCTCTTATTTAAACAAACTTATTCAGAGGAATTTATTTAAATAACTTTATTACTATAATATAGAGTATCCCCAAACTGTGTTCCATGGAACCTTGGGTTTCCGACAAAAAATTAAGGTGTTGCGCGAGACAGTCTGACGACCAGGCCGTAATTTACCTTGCCCTCATATTTTGGTTTTTATAATCACTATTATTTGCTTTTATTAAGAATTTTTTAAAGATATTTTTTTAATTCTATAATACACTCTCTGGCCAAAAGTATCCGGAAGCCCAGAGGTATGGACCCGGAGAGTCCTGAGGCATATATTGATATGATGTTGGTTCTTCTTTTGCATCGATGACAGCCTGCACACGTCTGGGGAGACTTCAGTTTTTGATAGGTATCCATAAGAATTGACTTCTAGGTGTCCATCACAGCTGTAGTGAGTGCGGGAAGTGAGGAGGGTCGATTTGACTGGCTACGTAATCTGTATTCTAATCTGACCCAAACGTGTTCAAGGGGATTTAGATCGGGGCTCTGAGATCGGGGCCAACCCAGTTGTTGAACACCCATTTCGTCAAACGATGCCTACGCAAGTCTCGATGTGTGAATGGAGCAGTTATCCTGCTGTAAGAGAAATGGGCCTTCCCCGAAATGTTGCCATAGATTTGGGAGAGCAGAATTGTCCACATAATCTCAGAGTTCATGTTTTCAACCACAAGAGCAAAAGAACCCAGGTCAAACCATGAAAAACAACCCCACGCCATGATGCTGCCACCACCAAACTTAATAGTCGGCCCAATGCAGTCACGTAAAAAGCACTCGCCGGACATCCGTCAAACCCAGACGCGTCCATCGGACTGCCGTATTGTAAAGTGAAATTCATCATTCCAAAGAACATTTTTCCACATGTCCGCAGTCCAATGACGGTGAGCTTTGCACCATTGCAATCGACGCTTCGCATTCTGGGGAGTGATGTTCGGCGTGTGAGCGAATGAACTACCATGGAATCCCAGGTTTTTTAACTCTCGCCGAACAATCCTGCTGCTAACACTAACGCATGATAAACTTTGGAACTCCTGAGTGATTTCAATCAAAGAGGAATTGCGATTTTGTTTGAATGTCCTTTACAGAGAGAACGTCCTTTTCTACGGCCGCGTTCACTGATTTTTTTCGCCACTTCGTTTTTCTGCAGTTTCACTGCCTCGACGTTTCCACTTCACAATTACATCACTCACGGTGGATTTTGACTTCTGTAGAATGTCCGAAATTTCACGAACTGATTTCCCACAAAGGTGGAATCCCACTATAATGCCACGATCAAAGTCACTAATCTCCTTCCACTTATTCATTGTCTAACAGACTCATAAATATGACCTGGCAAACCACTACCAACACTTTTATAGCTTTCGGTTACGCATCAAATTACGTCACCTGCCAGATCCACTTCTTTAGGGGGGTGTCCAGATACTTTTGGCCAGATTGTGTATCTAAGTTTTAAAACAATATTTGTTTAATTCAATATCGCATTTAAGTTTTGGGAGGAAGGGGTCTAATCGATAAAAGAAATTGTACAGGGTTCCGGGAATTTTGGTAAATGTTCTGAGGGTACAAGCGATCAAAAGTGTTTGGGAAACACTGCTGTAATATATATTTAATGACTTAAACTTTTATGTACTGAATACAACCTGCTAAATTTTCTTTCATGCATATTCATTTCGCCGTTCGTCTGAACAATAACTAAGATATAAGCTTTTATCAAAAACGCTCCTTTGAAATTAAACATTTTGGACCAATACTAAAAATTCATTCCTAAAATTTGCAGATGAATCAAAAATAAAGAAGTCATTTTCAACAAACAAGCATTCATTATTCCTCCACCTCAACACTTATAAAACTATTTGCAACGAGGGATATATGAGCAAACACACGGCGAAGCTACATATTTATAGAAAATGCTAAATTACAATCTGCTAATTTTTAAAAGCATTCGAAAAGTTTAGCATATTAGGAATTCTTTAATTAAAATGATCACTTTCATTTAAAATCGCGGCATTAGCATTCTACGTAACTTGCATAAATAAATTATATTAACGTTTAACTAGCATCGAAATCACTTTAAACTTCGAAATGAATGTTCACAAAATTACTCTCTAATTAAGCTCTGGCATGATTTACTCACATGCATATCCGCTGTGAGCAAAATTCACCTCGGGCCTCCTCCTAACAATTACACACTCAGTGTCTTCAAGGTATGTTTAACAGCGCTCTCTAGAATTATACTCGCTGGCTCTACATTTCCTTTGGCCGTAAGTTATTATTGTCTCGATGTCAAATAGCGCCGATGCACAGGCCCCAGACAATTGGATGCTATTACAGTAATTACGTTTGATGTGCATTTATAACAGTTTTCAATGATTATTAAATGGCATGCAATCAAATGGCTGCAATAACACTTAACAATCGTGTTCTTTGGACGCATGAAAAGAAATTTAACGCTGAAGACTACTTATAATTCATACAAATACTAAATCTAGATTTAGAGTCTGATAAAGAGTATAGAAAATTCCTAATATATGCGAAGCGGATAGTGAATTAATGGTATGAAATGTATTAATAGAAAAAAATATGGTTTGAGAACAACGATTGACGAATTTTTATTTACAAATAACACATCCAAAAGAGGTGTTTATTTATAATAAAAATAATATTACTGTGTTTTAGAAATAAAAATGTATGTTCGAATTTTAATAAACAAAGTCTGAAGAATAGAATCCCTCTAATTACTCTATTCCAGCAGAATAGAATAATTACAAGGTGTGGCAGAATGGACTTTCACAATTTTCCAGGTCACTGGTAAGGGAGTAAGGGAGGTAGGACGGCGCATGGAGTGCCAACAGTTCAGGCAGATGTTCTGGTTGTCATTTGACACCATGAGTTGTTCCGGTGAACATCGATGTTTCATTGTCGATGTGTTCTTTAAAAAAGATAATTCTGCAACCTCGACACATAGGGCATTAAATACACTCTTCGGACTCTATGCAAATAATACCGTTCCTGATAGAAAAACGATCATGCAGTAGGATTCCAACGTCAGAGAAAATGGGCCTGTAATACTAAGGAAATCATGTGGATATCCTTGGAACATTAGGACACCTGGAATGTGCAACGAGTCTTTAACCCCTCAGCGGGCGCGCCAGTGTACAAAGTGCAACATTTTCGTAATTTTTAATGGTTTGTTTGTACATGTAAAGTTTGAATGTTCTATGCAGATTCTATTTATAGCTACACCCTTTCTAATGCATGTCTGAATTTCGGACCCTTGTATTCCTTTCCATTCATTGTTAGTCATGATTTAATCGTGGTAAATCAACGATTATACTGGATTACAATACGACATAAGTAGGAGTTGATGTAGTCTATCAAATGTGCAGCTATTACACGGTATCCCTCATATCACGAAGATGGACAGTCTCATTGTTTTTTAGGTGTTTGAACATAGTAGGAATCCATTCACAAGTTGTCCTTAGGTCCAATAAACCGGACAGTTTTGAAATAAGGCGATTGTATCTGCATTCTTTGGCTTTTCATTATAAATATGTCTCATTATTATCAATATTTTATATCTTGTCATAAAACGGAGAATTATTATTTTCAGTTTAAAAAAAAGTTTATTACAAAAGGAATTATGAAGGTTGAAAGAGACGTTGCACTTTGTGCCATGCGCGCCTGCTGGTGTTCCAAAAATTGTCGCGTCCCCTGAAGGGTTAAGTTCGCTATTCGTGAGGAAGTTGCCAATAATTCCCCAGAGATAGGCAACAGAGTGATGGAAAACTATAGAGGACAACTTCAACAGTGCATTACAAATAATGGCACCAGCTGGGTGATGTTGTTTTCAAAACGTAGTGGGAAAAAATAGATTATAAGTGTTTTCCGAAAATATAGAGCTATTTTCTATAAATTATTTCGTTCGGGTTTTATTACCCTTTGAAATGCGGGAGTCCATTTTGCCGCATCCTGTACTTAGGAATCGTAAGAGAACAAAATTCAGTTGATTAAAACATTAGAACATTGAAAAACATAACACGCCCAGGACCACATTTTTTAAAGAACTGGGTAAGTAACTACTAGTGTTTTAGCAGACAACTTTTTAGGCATTTAAGCTGTTCCCAATTGTATAATTTTCTATTCGTACACAACAGGACATACAAATTTAACACAAGTACGTAAAGGAGGAAGTTAGAAAATTGAGAGTGTTAAAGTGAAAGACACTTTTTTCGCATCTTCTCAGAATGTTTTTTGTATAATTTATTTTTCGAAGGGAACTTTTTGAAAGGAAAGCCATGCAATATCTGCAAAGCTAAAGTTGGTCAAGTTTATTTTTTGCTAAATAGAGTAACCAGAAAATTAATTTTAGTAGAGAACAGGAAGGACATGTATATTTATTGAGAAATTAAGCAGCTATAGATTTGTTATGAGTATAAAGTATTACATAAAATATTCATATGAAACGCACACACACACACTCAGACATATATATATATATATATATATATATATATGTGTGTGTGTGTGTGTGTGTGTGTGTGTATTTAAATGTTCAATTTCAGACTTATTATATCGAATCTAATGCTATGAATATTTTGGTGTAAACTGACAACTGACGTTAATAATTCCACAATAAAATTCTTAATGTTCTTCCTAAAAATCATGGAATTAAAAAAAAAACCCTAAGACACACTAAGAAATTTATATAGAAAGCGTAATTAGAAAAGTACAAGGTTAGAAAAGTCCTCTACAAGAAACGCTAAAGGATATTTTAAAACATTAAAAATGTATCTATAATTATCAAAAAAAAGGGGGAAATTTGAAAAGGCAAAGATTCTGAAATTTTAAAAATAGCCGTTTTTTTATCGCCGTAAGTACTGCTAAAATATGATGGTCATATCTGGTCGAGTTATTTTTGCATTATTTATAGATTTTTAGATTGAGATAATTAAAAATTTTAATAATCCGCATTAATTTAAAAAGTTAAGTGAAAGTAACGAAATGGAAATACAAATTTGCTAATCCGTCTGCGGTTTTTTTGTGTAAACAATTAAACATTGAGGTTATTATGCTAATTGAATCAATTCAGATGATTGTTCAGCATTTTCACCCCTCAGGTATTACAAACTAATTCATGCTGTTTATTCTCATGCGGTTAACTGCATGTTATGAACGCTCCGATTTAACTTTCATTACCGAAAATATCCTCCAACCTTCCCTTGAGACATTGAATTTATTTGCATTAATATATCTTATTTAACCGCAGATTGTTTCAATTTCTCTCTCTTTTCGTCATCCAGTTTTTATTTATTTATTTATTAGTTCTGCCCACGTCCTATGGTAGAAAAACCCTCGGCCAAATATACTTAAAGCTTATATTGCCGAAACATATGTAGTTGTATTTCCTTGAATGATCTAAACCACTGACATTACATTCTAACTGGGAAACTTAGTTCATGTGCGGTTCAGCCGATTTTAACCTAGACGAATTGACTATGGTATTCATCTAGGTTAGATCATTCTGTTTTGAAATCTGTGTATATAATGGTTAAAAAAACCCATCTAGTCACTCGATGATATGTCAAGCTTGTTTTGCTGCACTGCAGAACCTTAATGATTGATCATATTGTTTCGCTAATTTGACATAATAAAACATGATGTTTACTCGTTGGAAGTTCACCGTATCTATACTTAGCTGGAAATATAGCTGGAAACAAGTAAATTCAATTAAAAATCGTGTTTTGTCCAACTACAAATATATTCACCAGATTTTTTAAACCTCATTGACATCATGGGATTCAGCCTTGCAATTCAACCCCGTCATACTTATAGTTGAAAGAAAATCCTTACACTTTGAGATTTAGTTAGTTTTACCAAATTACAGGCTGTTTCAATAAGTTTGTTTACCCCATAGACGTACTATAACCTGTAGCATTTATTCGTTTGAATGCCTACCGAATGAATAAGCTGATTACTGCATTTAAAAATCATCCATTTCTCCAATAAGACTACAGGCTATTTCGTCAACCCAAGGAATCTAAAATGCTTAATCCCCTCTTATACAAAGTTTTAACTCATGCAGTTTAGTAGGGGTGTCGTATTCTGACGAACCTGCATAGTATGGTATAAACCTTCTTCGGTCATCCCTTTATGTCCTTCAGTCATTGGACGTCAATCTTAATTTTTTGAGCTATCTAACTTAGTTGTCTGTTTTGATAACCTCCATGACCTATGCGGTTTCTTTCGTTTGAGATTCTACCCATGTTATAGATACAGTATATTACACGAGACTTAAAAAACAACTCAATCAACCAACGATATATAAATCATCTGATATGATGCGGAGAGGCACAACGATGTCTACGCAGACCGTGCAAGGTTTTGCTCCATTCCAAGAATTCTGGCTGGAACCATGCAGGCACCATCGACTTCTGGAGGCGCCAATTCTCTTTTATTTTCTTTTTTTGTATCTACTCATTAATTAACTTTCTATAGATTAATTATCAAGCAGATACCTGGCGCCGTCAGAAAGATAGAAGATGCCATCACATAATTCTTTGAAGCATCTAAACATCTCAATGTCCATCGTTCTTCGAATGGAACATAATTAAACCTTTATTAAATTTCGCCAAATTTAGTATACATTCTTCATAATAAGTTAAACTTTGTTATTTAAACCAAAGCTGAGCAAGCCCATTGATATGTCGTTTTAGAAAATTTTGAACACACAGGAATCTCTGCAATTCATGTCATACTCAATGGAGGAATTATTTCAGCAACAAGGCCATAATGGCTTTGTTGCTAAAAGTGGTCCATTTTAAGGTATATTCCTCGCAGTGGAATCTCTTTCAAGTCAGAGCATCCACTTTAGGGAAATACTTCGCGCGTCCTCTTATCTCAGTCATAAGGCAATACTACCTACCTGTAGTAAAATAAGTTCATCTTGGCAACGGTAAAATGCAACACAAGCATATCAGAGGCCTTGGAATTAATAAAACAGGCTTATCATTGTAGAAGGTGAATTAGGTTGGTACAAATCAGTTAGACTAACTCTAGATAAGTTGCAAAAGTCTAAAAAAGAGCATAATGTTAAACCTAACCTTAACACTCTTTAGCTGATGAGGTGTAAATTACACATGACATTGAAGATTATGCATTATCGGACCATCCTAAATGTCTATTTTACATGTCTAACATAGTTCTTTATTCCTTTTTTTTAATCACCATATGATTTTTGAGCAGACATGTCCTGACTGCATAGACCATTATTTTGAAATGTTGTCCAAACAAACAATAAGATATCAAGGTCATTCAGAGATTCTACATAAAACAAATGCTTGTTTCTTTTACTCCTCTGACATTATGATTTCATCTGTGGAGATTTTTAATAATCTTCATGACGCTAATAGGCATATGTCAATGTTTTCCGTTTAAAAATCAAAACATTAGAAATCAAATTTCCGAACTTCGAACAAGATAACTAAGGTGACTCACATTTTCCGTAGATTGTTTGAAGAACATGTCGGAGACTTCGCCTAGCTTTTTTATCCTCAACAATCAGAAGTTCTCATCTGAGTTGGGCATCTATGGGATAAAATCGAAAGAGCAATTAGACATTTGGATTCAGAATCACCATATCTTAAAGAACTGAAAATTCAGTTCATCTGATATGGTCTCAGACCTATCCCATGGAGACCTATCCGAAGAGAATTGCAAAAGAGCAAATGATGTCTCAGCTACGTAGCGATATTCTAAGTAAGTTATTAAAATAAATTAGCCACTCAGTATATATATATATATATATATATATATATATATATATATATATATATATATATATACAGTGGACGCTCGTTAATTCGAACTCGGTTAATTCGAACTTTCGGTTAATTCGAACTAATCCAAAGGAACCAAAAAACTTGTATTGGAATTGATGTTAAAAAAATCTCGTTAATTCGAACTAAATTTTTATCACTTCGGTTAATTCGAACTAAAAATTTGACAAAAAAATTTCTTTTTTCTCGTTTAACGGAGAAAATACTCGCTGTATTTATTATTTTGTGTGTCAAAATCATTTGTATTTCTTTTCTGTGTAAAGAGGCACATGCAATTATACAATTATACAATCATATTATACAATCATACAATTCACAGGTCGCTAGCGAAATCCGACCAACAGGTGTCAGAGTGCTGTCCTGACTGGCTATTGCTTGAACTCGCTTTAACTCTTCGGACTACTGTTGCCAAAGTCCATTTTCTACATTCGTTTCTTCGCGCGTATCTGCCTATGCGCAGTGTTCGCGGAGCAGACGTCAGCGCATGTATCAATACGCCGACGTTCGCTAGCGCTGACATCTGGTTTTTTTCCTTAGTTTGTGGTGTGAACGTGAAAATATTCAGGATGTCTACACGTGGAAAGTACAAAACCCTAACTTTGGAGACAAAGGTAGAAATTTTAAGGAAAGTTGAGAATGGCGAATGTAAAACAAAGTTGATAGCTGACTACGGAATTAAAAAAAATACCTTGTCTACTTATTTGAAAAACAAGAAGTCAATTTTAGATTCATGGAAAAAATCAAAATTTGCTAGCGGAAAGAAACGCATGAGAAATGCGTCCCAAGAAGATCTAGAAAACGCTCTACTACTATGGTTCCAGGATGTTAGATCTCGAAATTTTCCGATAAATGGACCCCTAGTGCAGACGAAGGCTGATGAATTGGCAAGTCGAATGGGTATTGAAGATTTTAAATGCAGTGATGGATGGCTTTCACGATTTAAGTCAAGGCACAATATTTCTTATCAAACTGTATGTGGCCAAAGCTCTGATGTAAACGAAGACGTATGCACTAATTTCGGTAGGAAACTGCCAGGGCTTTTCTCTACTTACCTGCCGAAAGATATTTTTAATGAGGACGAAACTGCATTTTTTTATAAACTCTTGCCAAACAAGACATTACATTTTAAAGGGGATGGTTGCGTAGGAGGTAAAAGCAGTAAAGAGAGGATTACAGCTTTAGTTTGTGCTAATATGGATGGGAGCGAAAAGCTTAAATTATTAGTGATTGGAAAGTCCAAGAATCCACGATGTCTTAAAGGAATTAAAACACTGCCAGTTGATTATGTATCCAATACAAAAGCATGGATGACACAAGACATCTTCAGTAACTGGTTAAAAGGAATAGATAAGCAGTTTTCGAGGCAAAAGCGTAAAATTCTCTTATTTGTAGATAACGCAACCTGCCACAATAACCTTCCAGAACTGAGTTCCATACAGGTTGAATATTTGCCGCCAAACACAACTGCGAAGCTACAACCAATGGATCAAGGAATCATCCAGAATCTTAAATCAAATTATCGTAAGAGACTCTTAAAACAAATCCTGTTTTCTTTAGACTGTGGTGATAATTACGACATTACTCTGCTGACAGCTATAAATGATCTATACGCCGCATGGGATGATGTTACAGAAAGCACAATTAGTAATTGCTTTCGTCATGCTAAATTCATACAAGCCGAAGAGAACAATCATATCGAAGAATATGACGATATTGATACAGATTTTCCTGAATTTAAACAATTTAACTGTGATAACGTTACTTTTTCTGATTATGTAAGGGTAGATGAAGACGTGGAAGTCTGTGGAAAACTGAGCGACGATGATATAATAAAAACTATCCGAGAAGATGAAATAGAAGAGACCTTACCGAAATCAGAAGAGAATTCAGAGACTGTTAAGCGTCCTAATGATCAAGCCATAATGGACTCTATTAAAACTCTGAAAACATTTATTCAGATGGAACCTTCCTCTGAAAATGAATTGAAATGTTTACTTCAAATCGAGAAGCTGGCTGAAAAATGCAGGCATCATAAACAAAATCAAACATCCATTTTACAGTTCTTCCCAAAAGTATAATTCATATTTTTAATTAAAATTTACTTTCTAATTCATATCTTCTGCTTCATTTTATGATTAAGGTAAGTCTGTATTGCTTTTTAATATTTAAATTTTAGATAATATAGGATAATATATTTTCTGGGGTTATACATACTTGGAGATTTTTCTTCTTCAGTGACACACTTTAAAAGTTATATATTTTCTCTTAACATCGGATAATTCGAACTTTTTTCTGAGAACCTTTGAGTTCGAATTAACGAGCGTCCACTGTATATATATATATATATATATATATATATATATATATATATAATATAGGTATGTGTATAAACAAACTATATGATTATTAACCTGTTATTGAGATTTTTACAAAGGTAATAACCATTCGAGTATTAAGTTTTTTTATACACGTAAAAATTGTATCTGAACAATTTCCACGTATTAGAACGTTATTGTTTCCATGTAAGATGTTTTCCGTAAAATGAAATGATAAATCAGGTTCTTTAGAAAAATTAAATCTTAGTATAATTCATCCCTTTCAAAAAATATAACAGAGGTTGTAACTAGGCTATGTAATATATAAACAAAATCTAATCATGATTAAAAATACATACCTTTGAATCTTAATTCTGTTAAAGAGATGAAAAATTCTTAATTAAACAGAAATTTTTAAAAACCATTGTATTTTGGGCTATTAGCGTTTATCATTACTTTTTGTTTTCGTATATGATTGACTGTATATCGCTCACTCCTTTCAACAATGTCATATCTCAAAAAACAAGATTTTTCATGAGAGTGATTTGAAAGGGTAAAAGTACATTGAAATGTATTGAAGATAAATTTTAATTCTGCTCTCTAGCGGCTAAATATTAAGCAGTGAGATATGATGATCTTGCAGGGATATACTACACTTTCAGGGCATTCTGGAAACAAGCATAACTAAAAATTGCCTATTTTTGAGATATGGCGTTGTTGAAAGGAGTGAGCGATATGTTAAACATTGTATGATAAAGATAGAAAAGATAATATACTGTATAAACAAATATCATATTAAAAGCCAATATCATTTTTAGCGCATCATCATTTAAAATCCATTTTGTTAAGTATAAGATTACTTGGTAATCCTATATTTACTTAGTAAATAAATAAGCATCTTTATTACTAAATGATATGATAAACAGTTTATTCTACTTACAAAGATATTGCATTAAAATCATACCAAAAAATATTATTTAAGTAAACACATTGAAAATCTAAATTGAAAATTCATAAGCAGGGTATAGGAAAGCAAAATGTGAACTTTGGCGGCACTTCAAAATATGTTTCCCAAGCCATTCCGAAAGAATTTATATTAGTCAGAGACGTGCGTCTTTAAATAATTTTATCTTAGTATTTTAGGTAAAAAAATAACAGATATATCAACTAAAATTTTTTTACTTTTCTGTGATAGAACTTCTCAATGATAACAATAACATTTTAAATAAATATGAATGTTTTTCTTTCTAAGCGATGACGCGTGGGAATATGACCGGTCCTGGAATGTAACGGAATGTTTTACTTACAAACGAGTGAACTATGTTTTTACTGGCGATTTCATAATCTTTCTTTCTAAAGAATCCTTTTATGCACGCAATATGACCGGAAAAAACTTGCATTTGCCAGAATCCGAACTTTGGTGCAAGCAGTCGTATGAACTCTGCTTTTTGTAAAGTTGAGTATAATTTAAATGCAAGAGAGGGGGGTAGCAGAGAGTCTGAGAAAATACGTAACAGCCGATAGGTTCTATCGTAGTAAAATTGTATTTTTATCTATGCATTTCATACAAATGCTAATGCATTTTTAATGTAAAAGTTCAAAGCTAATAGAATTTAGAGCTAGAAAACGTAATCTGCAAAAACAACATTCCCTACTAAAATATTGTAAACCCAAAGAACATTTTCTCTTTTTAGAATGTAATTAAAATGTATTTCCGAAAAATGTATTTCCGAAGAACCAAAGGATAAATCAAAATTGCCTTTGTAGTAGTTAACCTCAGAATGGTTGGTTTGAATGCACTACCCTTGTAAAAATTTCTATTTGGTTTCAAATGTCTAATCTTTACTGAGTATATATATCCACCAATATAACACAGTATCATGTACAATCATCTAAACTTATAGCAATGCCTACACCTTTCATCGGAATAGTTTACAAAGCCACTCTTTTTTGGCAATATTCTTTCGATTAAACTATGATTAAAAATACATACCTTTGAGTCTTAAAGCTGTTGCAGCTATGAAAAATTCTTAATTAAACAGAAATGTTTAACGAACTTTGTATATTGGGCTATTAGTGTTTATCATTTCTTTTAGTCATCCTAAAAGATTGACTGTATATGTTAAACATTTTATGATAAAAAAAGGAAAGATTATACAGTGTTATATACTGTATAATATAAGATGCTTATTATTTAAGTAAATTATTGTCATAAAACAATCGCCTTTGTTTAAACACTTAAAATAGTATCTAAATTAAAGATATGGCAGATTACTATGTCTTGTCACTGACAAATAAATGTTTTTCAGTTAATCAGTTAGCGCATTTGGTTATATTCTTAAGATAGTAATACCTAAGAATAAATTTTGTCGTTTGAAATAATAATTATTAAGTAATTTGTAAACAACAACATCTTAAAAGAAGTTAAAACAAATGAAAAAAATTTCAGCACAATATAACAGAAAAATATTACTTCTTTAATCCATAAGAGAGCGTAAAACTTTAAGGACATTAAAATATGAAATTACATGATCCTAAAGCAACAAAATGGTAAAAATATCCAGTAAAATGCAAAATAATATCTTCTTAAAACTTCAATTCGTCTAGAAAATGGCAAGACTAGAAGACTGTATATAACTGGCCATTATAAACACAAATTAGTGTAAAAATGGTTAGACAATAAAACAGTAGATTTAAGCAGATGTTATTTGCTAATTTATACTCTTCCATAAATTTTAAGCTAGTAGTGTAAAGGAAGATCTTTATGTTGCGCGAATTCTTTTAGTAGACCTCTCCCCAATAAATTCCAATATACGTTCCTCTTGCTAACGTGAGCCAGTCTTCTTTTTCTTACTTCACATGAAACGAATGACTGCCGCAGACGCTTAATAAATTGGCAGAAGAAAAATAGGCGACGAGATAACACATATTTGAGTCACGTTTCATTTATCAGAGCACAGAACGTCCTTTTCACCGATTAATTATCATTAGATTTTCTCCTTAGCGAATTACGAACGCTAGTGCAAGCGAATATCAGAAGGCAGGGTTGACCTTCGTGGTATCGTGATTTGTTGTGGTCTGGCATGATTCTGGGAAGCTCATTTGGCGAATAAAATTATTTGATAGGTGTTAGATTAAACAAAAGTTGATATTTTCCTTTGATAAAACTAATTTTCCCCTACAGTAATAACTCAGTGTTGTACCATTGCACAAGTTATAGGTTGCAAGAATCAAAATATTTTCGAGTATTTCTGTTTATAAATTAATTATGAAGTACGAATTACGCGTAAGTTTAAATTAAACAAGCATGTCATTATTGAATTCTCAGAAAAAAATTATTAAACTGACTTCCCGTCACCGCTTGGGTTTCCCACCTTTCATCGGTTATAATAAATTTAAAGGGATTTCAGTATTTCACCACAGAAAAGGTAATTTTGAATTAGTTCAAAATATTTTGATATATTAGTATTTTCGATTATTGGACACACGGAATTTGTAATACCGAATTATTTCAAAAAGAAACTTCCAGAGCTTTATATAGAGTACCTCTAATGACATCTTTAATTGATTTACCATCATTTAAAAATACCAAATTCGCAGCTCGTGTAAATTTTTACTCTACTTTATGCACATTACATGATCAGGTTTTTCAAACTCTTTCCACCGTTTTATTAATAGGTCTTTTCCTTGAAACATAAAACACAGTCCCTCTATGATAGTCAGTGAGGGTGGGAGAGGGAACGATCCCCCCAGATATCGCCCCTGGGGGTGCTCGGTCGAAATTGAGGTGGCAACTAGCTAAGACGGACTCCGACACTTGTGGTGTTATTTAAAAACGGAGCTGCTCACTTCAGCCCGTAACTTATATAGACTTGGTCTGGGACTTCCATCCAGGGGGCATAAGAAACAACAACAAACTTAAAACTGGTGGTTTACCCTAATTTTCAATTCACAGTGGAACTTTCACAGTGAGACATAGACTCGAAATTCCCTTGAAAGTACATTCGTTTCCAATGACTAAACACAGTTATTCTTTGCAGAGTACGAAATTACTCTAGGGTCAGTGGTAAGCCAGTGATTAAAAAAATCATGTAAAATATTTATTAGTTTATTCATACAAACTTGACTTACTAATGTATGAAAGATCTACAGGTTATTTATAAGTTATTATTTAATAGGATTTGTAATACTATGTTACCAAAACGCAATACATCAAAGGCATTGATGAAAACCTAGAAAGTAACATCCGACAACGATATACCACTGTTTTTCCTCATTGCGGGCTTCTGAGAAATTCATAGCTAATAGGTAAGTAGTGGAGGAGAAAATTCCAAAAGCAGAACTATTCGAAATTTTCACTGGCGTTATCTGCCTTAGCTCATATAGAGACTCCTCTGCTTTGAATAAGATTCATACCATTCTATGATCTTTAGGCTAAAACTTTAGAGTTGTGAATCGGTGGTCTCCTTAGAATTTTGTCATCTTCAAGCAATTTAAATTTTTCACCACAACTTGTGGAATGCGTTAATTGTTTCTTATAGTTGCTGCACTGAAAAGTCACCACTAAAGAAACTAAAGTAATTCCACATTTGGAATATTTTAGTCACTTGTCGCATCTACCTTGCTGAGAAGCCCACAATAAATTAGACCCATTGTTGCAAAGTAAACCGGAGTTATATACCACTGCATAATAGTATAGCATTGTTGAAAAATACTCCATTAAGAAATTATCCTGGTTACCTCATGGAAATCTTGTCTCCTACTAGTGGATTCTATACAATCATTTAACTAAATGCTTTATATTTTTAATCTTATTTCGGAAAAGAATACCGAATTTTTTTTGCTACGTAACATCCGAACAATCACGTGACCGTGAGACCTGAACAAGCTCTTTGTTTTTCACGCGGGGTTTCTCCCAAAGAGCATGCCAAACAAACAAAAAAAAAACCTCAAAAAATTTCTCCCAAATCAAACTCATCCATTTCCTAATTGGTGTTCCTACGGCGAGCACCTTTTAGCCTCCATTTGCGGAACGCAGAAAGATACTTGATCACGACGGGAAGTTTCTCTGCTTCAGAGGGAAGTCGGGCAAAACTGCAGAGAGGGTGAGGTCTCTGTGCCTCGGCTGGCAAGATTTCAGACAGGAAGGTCAAGGGGAATCGAGGGCACTGTGGAAAATCGGCGGAATAAGTATCATAATGAGACGTTGAATGTGTAAAACCGAGAGGCTCTCGTCGCCTGACAGTGAGAATTGCTTGAAATGAGTTTGTCTGCATGGATTTCGCTCACAATAAGGAAACGGTGGCAGACTGCCTACTTCGTGGGGCAGAGTCATTCTTATCAGTGGAGTGAGGCGTAAAAATACCCAGTAACCCGAGACGGTTCTTCAATATTGACAATCCTTAGTACCCGCCAATATAAAATTTTATTTACAATACAACATTATACACTAAAATGTTTTAATTTGTAAAACAACAAAGGTCAAAATTATTAGGGAACACAGTTTTGGCCGTTCTTAGATAGGCATACCTGAGAGGTATCAAGGGCAATGGGGAAAATCTCTGGAACAAATATCCTAATGAGACATTAAATGTGTAAAACTGAGAAGTTCTCATTACCTAGTGAGAACAGATTAAAATCTGTTTGTATGCATGGATTATGCTCGCAATGAGGAAATGGTAGCAAGTTGTCTACTTCAGCGAGTAGAGTCGCACTTATCACTGGAGTGCATTGGGAAGAGTTCAGATCCCCTAAGATGTTATACGTTATGTACTTCATACCCTCCACAATACAGAATTTTATTTACAATCCATACGTGTTTAAATGGATCGTTTTATTTTTTGGTGCCACTCAAGGTCAAAGTGACTGAGGAACGCAGTTTTGGCCTTCCTCCCTGAGTCGTTCCCGTGAAGAAATTCGTTATATACTCATGCTGTTCCTAATAATACTAGTGTCTATTTAAAATTTCTAAAGAACATCATCTATTTAATGTAAACAATTTTGAAATTTTTAAAATGGATGTGCGTATATAAAATAAAAAGAAATTACTCTTACATTGAAACCTTGAGGTAAGAACTGGTTTGTTTCAATTTTTGAAATACAGCAAAATGATAAAATGCCTAAGAACAAACGCAACAGCCTGGAGGAACACATAAGCCCCTCGAGTTAATCATCCCAACTAACATCTTATACTCTATGCATAAAGAATATAATGGTTTGTTTTCTTTTCAAACGAAACGTATCTTAGCAGACGCATCTTGGACTATCCCTTGGACAGCGCTGTCCTTGGGCAGTAGTACCAATAAGAAAAAAAATGGCTGACGTATCCTCGTGCGTATACTGTATAAACTTTAATTCATCTTTACATAGATGAGGGACATAACTTACAGACTGTGCTTGGGTGCTTTTATTCTTCGCTACGCCTTTCACCTATCCATTTATAGTTACATGATTAAGGGACTGTTCACATAGGAGTCCGTTGCGTTGCGTTAAGGAAAAGATGACGTTGAGACGAAAATAAATCAATCATATGCCTCCAAACGATTAGCAACGAAATTTTTAACACCTATGATTGGTTTATTTTCGTCTCAACGTCATCTTTTCCTTAACACAACGCAACGGACTCCTATGTGAACATGCCCTTACTCAGATGTTTTGATAACCTATAGTATGTAATAAAGCTACATAGCTACGTAGCTTATGGGAGTAGTTTAACAGTTTAACAATCAAATTCGATACCAATGATAATGATTTCGTCAACCCTGAATTTATGAATTGTTCCTAAATTCTGGGTTGAATAGTTAGAAGAAGGTTACTTGGTTAGAATGTGTAGTAACAGAAATACACACGCTGAATAAAAAAAAATGTTATTCATACGTATAATGAAACAACCAGTTTCTTTAACAAAGGGAGATCTCTAAAACAAATGTTGTCAAAAACATAAAAGAGCTTTTGTTACGGCAATATTATTGCGGAGATGAAAAAAAATGGATTAAATTACACAATACAACTGTCTAAAAGTTAATATTTATATACTTATAGCTACAGTGCAGGATTTATTACTCCATTTATATTGTGCACATGACTTATATACAAGTTCTCGAATCAGTTGTACGCGAATGTTTCCCTTTGTAAAAATCCTTGTTTCCTTAGCGTTGATATTTTACATGCTGTGTACGATATGCTAAAACTAATTATTGTCTGGGAAACAGAACATCAAGACCCAGATGAAGTCGGCAATATTTTAAAAGTTCATTAATACGCTTATTATAAACGGGTAAAATTTAAAACAGAGGTATCACGTTTAAAAATGAAAACAAAATGGATTTGACTTTAGTTTAAGAAAGTTTTTTCTGTGCTTTAAAAAAATTAAATGTACTAAATATTTTTTTCTGTGTATTTCCCATGAAAGAATCCAATGGTTTACCTTAAGATATAGTTTGAAAAAATTTCAGTACTTCAATAGTATTTAAAAAGTAAAACATTTAATAAGCATTTGTGAGAATTACATATTTAGTAGACTGTACATTTTTTAAATGAAAGTAGAACTCCAGGAATAGTGTTACTATTTAACTACGTAGTTTAGTAGAGTAGATTATAGAATCAGGAAAAAACTGCGTGTGATATGATAAAATTATTTTAATTGTTACCAAAGTTGATTAAGACAACATGAAACGATATTGTTATACCAGTGATGAAAAATCTTAATTTTAAAGGCTGAAAGTGAAGAAAATAGTTTTTTTTTACCAAAATAGTTAAAATGTACAATAACGGTTTAAATAAAATGTGAAGCATTTCTTTAAAAATTTTGGATTTTAAGTACTAATAATATATCAAATTTAACAGAAATAACAATTCAGAATTATTTTTTTTGGCGGGGGGGGGGGTGAGCGGGGGACTGTTATGTGTTTTTAAGATTCATGTACTGCGTAGAAACATTTAAGAACTTTTTCTTATTTAACTGAGCGTTCGCTATATGAAATACTTTTAATATTCTAGAACTTAATAATTAAGGTTTTACTTCAATAGTAGTGGAAATTATAATATTTCAGATGCAGTAATGTTTTAGCACATGCAATAAAAAAGAGAAATATCTCAACTCGGAAAAGATTTCTATTAATATTTAATAAATTCTAAAAGTCTGAATATATATAATTTTATTTATCGGCTTGATTATGTAAAAAAATAAAATTTTATTTTAACACCTGTTGAAAATATATGGTTGTTATTGAAAGGCCTACAGAAATATTCGATAGGGAAAAAACAGCGGGAATTTCTATTACTTAAACTAGTTTAGAATCTTGAATGTGATTTTGATATATCTGATTTAATAAAAACTAGTTGGTACCCGTCAAAACATGACGGCTAGATAGTAAATAAATGCACTAATACACAAACTATACTCAACATATCATTGCCAAATGTTGAAAATTATAATAATGCGCAGAAACAAATTAATGTGTTTAAGCGTCCTCATGCTTTGTGAGTATCTAAAGCCAGATTTAAAAATGCCACTGAGCATGCGCAGAAAGAAAAAAATTTTTAATTGTAAATTAATAATCGCCGATTAAACAGCGCGAAATAAACAATTTCCATCGGGTTTAATATTATATTTCACAAACATAATTATCATAAAAAAATGGCAGACAGAGATCTAGAGAGAGACTCCGAGGTATAAACGTGTTTATCATTAAAATATGTCACTGAGCATGCGCAGGAACAGTGAGTTTCTAAAGCCAGATTTAAACATGCGACTTGAGCATGCGCAGTCACTTGAGCATGTCACTGCGCATGTCACTTGAGCATGCGCAGAAATCAATTTTTCAATCGTAAATTATCGCTAATTAATAGAAATTGCGGTTACAAAAACCAAATTTGACAAATCTACAAGATTACAATATTTCGTTTAAGACCAAAATGGAGTAAATTGATTCAGTAGTTTTCTCTCACGGACTGCCCAAAAAATCGGCTTAACAACTTAAATACATAGATAAGCAATAAGGTAGATTATTATAACAAATATAAGGTTTTTAGCTCGTACTAAAAATAACAGGCCAATGACCAAGTCGACTGAACACAATACCTTGCAGCTGTTGATGTAGAGTTAAAATCTCATTTCACCAGGAACAAGTGACAGGTTATAAGGGAATGTCATTGTTATATAAACTTCCTCTCGTCGGAGGTATAGTGCAATAGGCAGAAAGTATGTACTAAGGTTTGTCAACTAAGGGTAAAGAATTTAATCTATATATATAAAACAGATCCTTTACTGACTGACAGATAAAGCACAGACCAAACCGCTGGACCTAAAGGTCTGAAATTTTGTATTGCGATTCTTCTTATAGTGTAGAGGTGCTCCAAGAAAGATTTTTGAAAAATTATTCTTAGATTTTTTCAAATTGAAATTTTAAGCTGTTTCTGTAATTTTTTAAGTTTGCATTTAAAATAATAATCTGAGGGTTATAAAATTTGTGTCACAAGAAAGGTCATAAAAATTCCTTTCAAATGAAATCTTTTGTGAATCTTTACCTTCATTTTCTGATTTTTGGTGAATTTTTAAAATTAATTTTTAGAATTCAATTTATTAAATGCTGGTCACGTATTTCTTTTCTTTTTGTGATACTTTAAATTAATTTCGCGTCACGTACATAACAACGAAATAAATTGACAAAAAATGTTAAAATATGGGAAAAGATAAAATTTAACCACTAGACTGATTGAGATGGAAGTTTTTAAAGAATTTAATTCAAATTAGTTTGCTCTATGGATATTAAACATACAAATTAATTGCATACATTGACCATTGTATTTATTATAAATATATATATTTTGTGTTTGTTTTTGGCATTAATTGCATACATTGACTGTTGTATTTAATTTGAATGTACTCCGTAGTGAAATATAGGTATTCATCTAGTCTTAAATATAGACATAAAATCGACACTAATCACTGGCAGACAGCTATTACAAGGTATTCTCCAATACGATACAGTTTTCCTAGATTTTCCTCTCCAAATATCTCTTTTTGATGAAGAAACCTATTGTAGCATTGCCGAAAATTAAAACATCTGATTTTATAATGATTTTATAATGATACACGGAAAAGATATATGTATACGACTCAACTATTTATTTTAACTAACAACTGAATGAGAGTTATGTGCTTTTAAAAATTACAATAAATTAAAAAAAAAACATTCATTTATCAAAAAACCCAAGTCAAATTAACTTTTCTTTCAAGTTACGAATTTTTTTTTAAACATAAATATTCGACATATATTCAAAGTAACATAAATTATAGTTAAAATAATTGCAATAACTTCCCCAGAAATATCAACAAAAATGTTTCTTCAGTCGAGAAACTTTATCAGTAATGATATAGTCCCAATCTAAGTAATTGAGAAATAACAAGTGAGTGTAATATTTTCGTCATTTAAAGATAGTAAATTTTATTAATGAACATCCCTAACGATAACTAATGGTGCGGTCCACTTAATTATTAGACTGGTAATATAAAACTTTTCTAAAACTATGTTTATGGTTTCAGAATAGATTTCTGCGTATTTCTTCTTTTAACTATATAATTATATTAAAATATGGGAGATATTTTTAATTAATTCCGCCTATTAATTTAATTTTGACAGTAGAATTTGTAGGAGAAGTGAATATAAATGATATAATTTATACATACAGTCTATGATCAGTTACTTCAATTAACTTAAAAAGCGTGTGATTTATACATGAGTTAAAGGGCTGATAACTTATCTTCTGCCCCCACGTGCCGAAAAAGAGAAAATTCCTCTATCTTTTACTGAGTTTAGGCTATTCCAATACACACCCATTCTCTCTTACGTTAAATATTAAATGTATGCGGGCATTGTCAATCACAAATGATGTTCACTATAACAGTGCGATTACATCTAATACAAGATAATAGGTCGTCTTAAAATGATACATGTGTAATAGGGTAGTTCAACAGACCGCATCTATTTAGAATTTTCAGACAATAATAGCAACTGCTTGATCTCATTTATTTTACAATGACTAAATGCTTTTATGTAAATCCTTATGACCAAATGACCAAATGACCAAGAGAGTAGACAATGGGTAATGAAACCTCTGCAGTATAAACTCAGTGTTAATATTAAAAGGATTCATAGGCTGGGTCTCTAAATTAGCTTTAAACGAATGTTTTAAAACTCAAATTATATATATATATATATATATATATATATATATATATATATATATACAGGGTGTCCAGCAAAGAAGTCCCTGATTTCAAATTGAAAAATCTCGAGAACAAAGATCTGTAGAAGAATGCAACAAACGGTATTTTTATCGTGAAACCTGCAAGAATTTTATACACTAATTTTCGAAATAGTTACAAAAGCTGCTAACAGATGGCGCCGTACAACTCGCATCAGCATGCTTATATAAACTTGTAGTCTTTGCAATCACTACATCACAATCTTTTTAAAATGTTCCCCATTCGCTCTATGGAGGTGGCGCAATAAAATTTGCCATCATGCCCTGTAGTTTCTCAACAGAAATTGATTCAGCTGCCACATAGATCGCCGATTGAAGCTCGCCCAGCGTGATGGGATGGTTCCTGTAGACAGTATCTTTTAATGGGCCCAACAAAAAATAGTCACAAGGACTCAGGTCCGGGGAATATGGAGTTCAATCCATGCCTGCGGCACTATTTCTAAAAGCTGCTAACAGCGCCCTCTGTTAGAAGCTTTTGTAACTATTTCGCAAATTAGTGTATAAAATTCTTACAGCTTTCACGATAAAAATACCGTTTGTTGCATTCTTCTACAGATCTTTGCTCTCGAGATTTTTCAATTTGAAATCAGGTACTTCTTCGCTGGACATATATATATATATATATATATATATATATATATATATATATATATATATATATATATATATATATATATATATATATACACATTTTGTAGGAAGATTAAACAAGACGGGGAACGAAGGATTCCGCGAAAAAATAAATTAGTTCCAAAAGTCACCGCTAGGGGAATATTTGGCGCTGTGTAATAGAAAATAGAGTGTTAACAAATGCAAATTAATACGGATCGATTGTTTACTGCTTCGATTGTATCCTGTGGTACAGGTTTTCGTCCTCTGCCTGACTGAACCTTCAGAGAACCTGTTTTCTCAAACGTCGCAACCATGGCTTTTAGCCCATTAACTGACACAGGACCGTTACCTTTACGCATTTTTTTGTGCGTTCTAAAAGCACGAAGAGCGGCTGATGCGTTGCACTGGTTGAGGTAAAAGAATTTGACCAGTCACGCACGCTCGACTAAAGAAGGAGACATTGCACATAAAATTTCAATCCGATTGATTCGAAACGTAACACATGGTTACTTGTCGCCCGGCCGTGCATCACATATGTTTAATTTTCTTTCCCGCTTTTCATCTCACCCTCGGACACATAAAACACCACAACGTTAATTTAACTACATCTTTTATTTTTTAAATACAGGATACAACTTCTCGTGACAGTTACAAAATCCGAAAAGCCTACATGTACGTGATCCCAAACCTTATATAAACTCATCTCGTCATGTGATCGTAGTAAGGTTTAATTGGTTAAAAGTTAGGAAAAGGCGTGAAAAATGCGCTAAAGCGTTTAATTTTCTGCCCAAGCTACGCCAGTTTAGTTTTCGATTAACAGGCAGCTATTTAATTTTTTCTCTCGAGGTTATTAGAACTTAGAATCAAAAGCGAAATTAGTTTCGAACGCCGCAGGGAATTTAGAATAAAGTTAGATTTTAAAATGGAATTTAACGCGAATGCCCAAAGGGAATTACCTGTTTCAAGGAATTAAAAAAGGGTTTGTAATTTGGAATAGTAAAGTGAGGAATTAATAGTTTTTAAATGTTAAGATTGTTGAATTAAGAAATTACTAGTTTTTAATATTATATATATATATATAATTTAAACAACCAAATTTTCTGCAAGTATGTGAGAGATCAACCATGACTGCTAAAAGTGAATGAAATTTAAATTGAAGGATTTTTGGAACTTTGGACTGTTGGAATACTGTTGAATGCTACATCCGATTTGAAGTACGATTTTCGCAATATCTACCAGTATAACAATAACTACTGTTTTTTTCCCTTTGATTTGCGATTTTGCTTTGTAGTTGCAATTTTTAGTATGTAGATTACCTAAAATTTACGTTATCTATAGTGGGATGGTATTTTCATTTTCTTGATAATGCAAAATGTTGCTTAACACATAAGAGGACAATATATTTGGATAAGTAGTTTTTTGAAGTAATTGTTTTCAATTTATAATAAAAGGCAGTCTATACAAGGTTTTTTTATATTTCTTTTTTCTGAAGTGTTCGTGAGGGGACATGACAACTAACGTAATCTGTAATATCTTATATAGTGCATTACATGTCATAATATCAAATAATGTACGCGTGAATTAAGGCAATTTACATTTGTGCAGCACACTGTTAACAACGTGTTTAGGGCCAATAGTTTTGAAATCCAAGTTAAAAAATTTATTGGATCTTCTAACGGAGAAAAATTAATGAAAATGATTCCACCTTTTGAGCATTACGTGCTAACTTAATTCCTCAAAATAAAAAAATAGCTTCACCCGTTTATCCCTTGTATCTAATTCTAGAATCTTGGGGAAAAATAGCTTTTCAAAAGCCCCACCATTCTGTGTCAGTTATGTTTATACTAGATCTTCAGAAGCCTCATAGCTCTCTTAAAAACAACATTGGATTGTGTCCAGATGCCTCGCAGTAGCTTCCTTTTTGAAGTTGGCATCTTCTCAAAATCATTTTACGTGCTCTGTGAACCCCATCAGGAAGCAGGCTGGTAACAGCTACATCCAGTGTCGTCCACATGAACTCGGAAGAAACGGCTGATCTCGCACCTCAAAGGTTAAAGATCTGATAGGCCAACTTCAATGATATCTGAGCGGCAACAAAAGAAAAGGAATTTTGTTTTTTGTTTTGAAAAATAAGTACTGATAATAAAATCCCAATGTACAAATTGAGAAATGGTAAGTTATGGGAAAATTATAAAAAATACCTTGCATTCTTGCCATCGTCAACACTCTAAATTTTGTTCTGAATTTCGTGGTAGATCTTTCGTGGTAGACAATAGTTCTTTCCTATATGGGCAGGAGTCATCCAGCCCATATTGGAAAGGAATTAGGCTGGATGACTGGATCGGATTATGCTGGATAGAGGATTAGGCTGAATGACTGGATCGGATCATTCTGGATAGAGGATTAGGCTAGATGACTGGATCAGATTATGCTGGATAGAGGATTAGGCTTGATGACTGGATCGGATTATGCTGGATAGAGGATTAGGCTGGATGACTGGATCGGATTATGCTGGATAGAGGATTAGGCTGGATGACTGGATCGGATTATGCTGGATAGAGGATTAGGCTGGATGACTGTATTGGATTATACTGGTTAAAGGATTAGGCTGGATATGGGCTGGATGACTCCATTTGTCGATCAAAAAATTAGAGAAACTCCGATTGTGAAATTATTTTCTGTGTATCGTACTTATCGTCTATGTCTTTCTGAGCAGCCGATAACAAGTGATAAAGGTCCAAGGCTATGAATATGCTGAATATGCTGCAGGTGTATATATCAAACAGTTTATCTATGGAGAACAATCCATAAGGCATGCATTAAGCATATGTAAGATGTCTTGGCTTCTCATAGTTCCCATTCTATAAGTCTGAAAAAATATTGAAGGTGCATCCGATCTACCCGACTAGCCTAGTTACTCGAGTCGAAGACAATGACAGTGGTGTTCAAAAGACCAGTCTAAAATCAACTAATCAATCTACGTTCAACACAGTGGAATGAATTGACTGGAATTTCTAGGCGAATCGAAATCTGATGATGAAATTCCTGTCCGACAAACACAGTAAGGCAATGAACATTTCTAATTTATTTTAAATTATTTTCGAATTTCTTACTGTCATCCATTCAGTGGCGAAAACATTTCCTACGGTGTTGCTGCTCAAACATATAAGTATTTTAACAGATTTGCACAAGTAATATTAATAAAGCTATCAGACTCAAGCATCCTGTTGAAAATTGTTTATTTTCAAACATCTCAGATCGTTTTCTTATGAATATTCTAAGTTGTTTTAAATTAGAAATTCCTTATCTGGAAACAGAAATCATTGTCTTCAGAGATTTAATTCCTCTGAATGTGCGCAGAAAAATTCGTGCAATAAAAGACCTTCATACCAACAGATAATTTTGACTGACATTACAATTAATTTTATTGGAGTCAAGGTCCTTTCCGGCTTATACATTTCAAAGCAAACCCTATTACCTCCATAAAATATTAGATGATAATATATATACTTAACAACTGCAAGTCATTAATTGTGAAAACATGTTTCTAAAGCAATTGCTAAAAAATGACAGAATCGATTTCTTTCAATCCATTTGTCTAATTCTCTATTTGACCAAAACCACTTTTGTGTTCCGTGTTCAATTAACTATTCAAAAGTCCATTCTTCACAGTATAAATAGAGCGTAAAACCGATAGATACAGATGAATGGGTTGTCTTTTCAGTAAATTGAAATAAAAGCAAATACAGGATTTTGATCTTGAAAACTAGTGATTTTTATCAAAATATCCACAAGGACAAAAACATTACAACTTATATAATGAAAGTTACAAAATTTTCATCGATGTTATCTGATAATTCATAATCGATAAAATAAACTTTCCTGATTTTCTCAAAGTTTGAAAAAGGCAAGACACATTTGCATAAATAAGGAAAAAGAAAATGGATAGCCTGAATTTTTGTGAAATTCTCTTTTGGATAAGAGTTGCTACTCTAAGGTTTGTTTTAACAGGAATTTTACTAGTAAGGCACAAAGACCCAACTTTTACTTTGAATAGTGAAATTTG
Source organism: Dolomedes plantarius (assembly GCA_907164885.2). Classification (NCBI taxonomy): domain Eukaryota; kingdom Metazoa; phylum Arthropoda; class Arachnida; order Araneae; family Dolomedidae; genus Dolomedes; species Dolomedes plantarius. The sequence goes on from OU015490.1 coordinate 253,194,868, forward strand.
TTCAAAATATCAACGATTAATTGGTAAGCACGTTAATCGGGAAGCAGTGATAACATCTTTCTATTTGAAAAGATTATTGTTAAACGATGTAATCTCTGTATAAGTTTTCCTAAATCCAGAATTTCTTAAGTAGCATATATTCATTAAATTTTAAATTAGATGTATCATGTCTAAGTTTTATAATGTTTTGATATCTTCCTAGCTCATGGATATATGATTTTATTCTACTTTAATTTTATATCCCAGAGATAAATTAAAAATGCCACAAAATAAAATTTATACATAAAAACATAATGAAATATATACAATACATAAAATAAAATATATACAATGCATATAAAATACATAATAAGATGTATGCATAAATTCATACATAAAAACAAAACTGAGCTGTATTTCCAGATTTAAGCCCTAAATAATGAATAAACCATTCACATTATCAAAAGTAGGAATTTTTTATTCAACTTCTAGGTCTTAATTAAAATATTATAATATTGAATATTTTTAAAATAAATAATTTCGTAAAATTAAAATTTTCGTCTTTTATTTAAAAAGTAAAACAAAACATTTACTGGTAACTACAGAAGAGGTTTATTAATCGTGCAGCAAATGATGTGCACAGTACTCGAGAATCCAACAAAAAAACTACCTTGAAAATACATAAAATGTCATGCAAACAATAACTTTATTTTTTTCGGATTTTGTTTTTCATAGTTATTATAGAATTTTTCCTCATCAAACCTCAAACGAAACGTACTTATTTAAATCTCTAACTCTTATATAAAACGTACTACGTAAGTAAAGTTATCATTTATTTGTAACCATATTCCAGTGTGCTTTAAATATGCATTATAACACTAAATGTCAACTATTTGTAGTTATGAGTGATTAATAAGCGTGAATGTAATGGTTAAGATTTATGTCTGAGAAACAGACGGTTTAAGATTGGAATTTAAGACTTTAAATATCGTAAAATGATTACAAAGGAAGATTGCATTTAATGGCATGTAATAGGTCCTATTAAAAAAAGACAATATCTTGTCCAGCTAAATCGTAAACAACTGAGGTCAACATGTATATTTAGCAATATCCCCCAAGTCAGAAAAGGTCTGTTAATACCTATAAAAACGGTGCTTTAACGTTTTTAGGATGTCTACATAAGTTTGTAATAGAAATAGTACGTGAATTTTCATCCTTTTTTTAATCTAATGCATACAGACTAAAAATCTCATGCATTTCAGACTAAAAATTATTTGTTTGGACACATGGGTTGTTTTTTAATTTGAATTTGTGTTTTCTTGCTGATTGCTGTGAAATAATTTTTAAATTTCTAAGACATATTAGAAGAATACATAAATCTTAGCAAAGCATGCCCATTATAAAATGAATATAATAATAAATAGTTTACGCATACGAATTCTTCCTTTTGTTATCATTTATATACTATAAATTTTTAAGCTAATACTGCAATGCACTTAAAAGATGTTCGCTGTACATTCCCTAACATTGTCACAATCAATTTTACCCCATTACATGTGCTTAATTAATGTCTCTAAAAGCCTGCCCTAAATGTTCTAAGAAGACGCATTTTTAAATATATTGTGGTTGTGAAGCACAAAGAAACAGTGTTTCACAACCACAGTCTAAGAATCGTAATATATATATATATATATATATATATATATATATATATATATATATATATATATACACTCAAGATCCAAAACATTATGACCACCTGTCAATAACGAGTTGGCCCACCTTTGGCGCACAACACAGTTTCAACCCGCAACACAGGATTTTGGCATGGATGCCACAAGTCCTTGGTAGATGGCCGGAAACAGCTTGTACAAGATATTTAAGCAACGGTCACGCAAATCCGAGATATTGCGAATTGGTGGTCTTTGAACTCTGAGCTGCCGTACCATGACATCCCAAATGTGTTCTATCGGATTGAGATCCGGTGAGTTAGGCGGCCAGGACATTAACTGGAATTCAGCATCATTTTCCTGGAACCACTCCAACACAATTTTAGCCTTGTGACACGGGGCGTTGTCCTGTTGGAACATTCCATTTCCAGCTGAAAAAACAGAGGCCATGTAAGGGTGCAACTGGTCCGCAATGATGTTCAGATACCTTGTAGCATTCATGGTCTGCTCTACCACAACCACGGGTCCCAGAGACGCCCAAGAGAACGTCCCCCAAAGCATAATACCGCCACCTCCGGCCTGTATATGACCTACTGTACATTGAGGGAGCAACAGTTCGCCTGGAAGACGGCGTATCCTGACACGGCCATCGGCGTGATGAATGACAAACCGTGATTCATCTGACCAGGTAACTCTCTCCCACTGATCCATGGACCAGTCGCGATGTTCCCGGGCCCAGCGCAGGCGCAGTTGGCGATGACGCTTGGTCAGCAAAGGCACACGAGTGGGACGTTTGCTGCGTAGCCCCATATCTAACAGTGTCCGCTGAACAGTGTGCTGCGATACTATTCTACTTGGCCCTGCATTGTATTGGGCTGTCAGCTGAGCCACTGTCTGGCTCCGGTTTTGCTTCACCATGCGAGACAAGCTCCGACGACCTTTTTCTTTGATAGCGTGTGGACGTCCAACACCATGTCGTCTACTGCTGGTTTCACCGTCATCCACTTTGCATAAGTACTAACAACTGTAGGTCACGAACAACCCAAGAGTCGTGCAGTTTCGGAAATACTTGTTCCGAGCCTTCGAGCCATTACAATCTGCCCTCTATCAAAGTCGCTTAGATCCGCAGCCTTTCCCATCACACACAGAAGTAAGTGAAAGAATGATTCTTCAGACTCTCCAGCAGCAGTTAAATACCACTTCCACCTGATCACGTGCCTTCCACGTCATCCAGGCGAATTCATTGCAAAATGTAGGGGTGGTCATAATGTTTTGGCTCTTGAGTGTATATATATATATATATATGTGTGTGTGTGTGTGTGATAATTTTAAAGGAATCACGATGGAAAACAGGCCGGTTGAAAGGACAGAACTTACATCACATATTATCGTTGTAGTCGTAGCTGTTTTCAAACACGAGTGGCTGGCGAATGGCATATGAAGAAAATCCAGGCGAATAATACAGACATCTAAGTTGACGGAACAGTGTCTCTATTTTCACAGAATTTCGATGATTAGATATACTTCATTATCTAAACACTACATACTTAGTTCAGGATTAACATGCGTGCAAAATATCGTCCTGGGCTGTCGGGACAGCACGGGATAACACAAGACAAAGGGACGCAGAGCGCCCAAAATTTTACGTCTTATTCATTTCGAAGCAAACACACAAAAGCATGATTAAATTTGCGTTTGTAATTGATTTAGCTAACCCTTTCAGTATCAATATAACTTAAACCATTTGTACACATTAATTATAATTTTACATACATAATTTCTACACTTTCATAAATTTTTTCATCATAACTTTTATTTAAGGATAAAAAAATCACAAAAAATACAACTATGTAAAAAATTTATACACCTTTCATAGCCAATTTGTCTTGCCTTTAAGAGTCCCAATTTAAATATTTATTTTTGTTTATTTATTTATTTTAATAATATTTTTCTTCGGCATAACACAAATTTAATTTGGTGGAAATCTGTCACCGATAGTTACACAATTTCACCATATCCAACGTTTCGAAGGGGAAGAAATGGGAAAAAGTCGGATCCTGAACAATTTGTTGACGCAGGAGCAAAGATTTTTCTTTTGGTTGCAGCACAACAAGGGGAAATGAAGAACACAAATCGCTAATATTGGAGATACATTTTGGCATGAAATTCTTTTAAAGGAACGGGATGCACTAAAGGAACAAAATTCACAAATCACTGAATTTTGAAGCATCCCGGTTGTAGACAATCTGCGATGAAAAATGTAGTGATTCACACGGGAAACAAGACGGACGTCAGAAACAAGTCCGAGGTGAAGAATGCATAATTATTTTACACTGGATACAAATTTTGGTGGCGACTAGATGATCTGGGACGTAAAGTGTTGGGATACCCGCAAAGGAGCACCCATCCTGCCGACTCGTATAATGATATCGGCTGACGCGCACGATAAACTTTAACTAAAACAATGTCGAGGAGATGAAGCACAAACATGTTGTAGACGTAACACCGAAGTACGAGATGAAGACGATTTCACGAGAGCCGTTGACATCGGGGAAGTAAAACCACAAAGAGGAGAGGCATTGGAGGGAGGCACAGAACACAGATGCGACGCATATTATTTTATTCCGGATTATTTTGCAGTCAAATACTATTCAGCAAAATACAGGTATTTTGACAAATGGACACCATAGCAACACCACCGGTCCCTGCCGGGACGCATTCAGAAGGCAGATTTTACATCGTTAATATCGGACGGCAGCGTTGCAGCGCGATAACAAAACAAGGTTAATAAGAGAGGCGAGGAAGCAGAGCTAGGACGACACCAGGACAAGACATTGACAGACAGTAAAATGTAAGCCGAAAACTTTTGCAGAATATTATAAAGTGTAGGGGTACTGACCGCGGGGTAATCTTTTTATTGGCTAGAATTGGGCATCTGACTTGATTACGTAAGGGTCGCATGATGTTCCGAAAAGCACACCGTGGCGAAAACATCACGTGGTGTTGATTCATGTTTTAAAAACATCGTTAACGCGCGTGCACTAAGGCAGAAACTAGTTAGTTAATTCGTTTATTTGATGGTTGCAATTTGGAAAAAAGGTACTGGGCTTTACTGAAAAGGGAATATTTTAGAATACGCTATAAGAAAAATAGGTGGGGCGAAACAGTTAATAATGATGGGGCGTTATCATTACACACACACACACACACACACACACACACATATATATATATATATATATATATATATATATATATATATATATATATATATATATATATATATATATATATATATGATAATATTATTAACAAATATATATATATGATAATATTATTAACAACCTATAATCGCCCATTCTGAACTTTCTCTCTGTTCTGGTAACCCCTTTTTCGACTCCTTGGCGAATCGCCTCGCCTTTCCACACGCTAATGTCCTCCGCCAATTCTGGCAACCTCTCTGAGCTAATTATTTTTTCGCTCTTTTACGAAGGAGATGCTGGACTGACTCGAACTGAATAAGATGTGTTATTTCATTCTTTAATAAATGCCTTTGATCCTGAAGCTGACTTCATTATTCCGGCCACGATGTATACTCCTATTTTTTTAGATGTCCATTCGATTCATCTCATATATATATAACCATTTTTATGAATATATCATTATGTCTTTTAATAATTTTTTTTATGTAACGTAATGTAATTTCATGCAATATAACACAAGCTAGATATCTTAAGGGAAATTATACCTTGGCTTGCCTTTCTATTTTTTATGTTGGCTCTTATCATGGTAATACATAATGTTATCTCTGTATCTTTTAGCCAGTGTGAATCAGAAATCTCCAAAATTTCCTTTAAATAACAAGATTATTCGCAAATTTACTGAACATTTTCCGCATAATCCTGTGGGAAATTATATCTTAGCTTACCTATCTATTTTTCATGATCGTTCTTCTTTTATCATGGCAATTTATGTTATCGTAGTGTCTTTTAACGACGTGAGTCATAAAATCCCAAAATTTCCTTTAAACAACATGGTTAAACACAAATTACTAAACATATTTTCTCAGAATACAAAATGAAGTGACTCCCTTATATATGTAAATATCATTTACAGATGTTTCTCATACAATATGATATTATTATAATTCTTACACAATTATGCTATTTGCATTTTTACCTATCTATTGTTCATTATACCTATCTATGTGCATTATACTTATTGCATTACCCATTGCATTATACCTATCTATTTTTCATGATCGTTCTTCTTTTATCATGGCAATTTATAATGTTATCGTAGTGTCTTTTAATGACGTTAGTCATAAATTCCCAAAATTTCTTTTAAACAACATGGTTAAACACAAATTACTAAACATTTTTTCTCAGAATACAAAATGAAGTGACTCCCTTATATATGTAAATATCATTTACAGATGTTTCTCATACAATATGATATTATTATAATTCTTACACAATTATGCTATTTGCATTTTTACCTATCTATTGTTCATTATACCTATCTATGTGCATTATACCTATTGCATTACCCATTGCATTATACCTATCTATTTTTCATGATCGTTCTTCTTTTATCATGGCAATTTATAATGTTATCGTAGTGTCTTTTAATGACGTTAGTCATAAATTCCCAAAATTTCTTTTAAACAACATGGTTAAACACAAATTACTAAACATTTTTTCTCAGAATACAAAATGAAGTGACTCCCTTATATATGTAAATATCATTTACAGATGTTTCTCATACAATATGATATTATTATAATTCTTACACAATTATGCTATTTGCATTTTTACCTATCTATTGTTCATTATACCTATCTATGTGCATTATACCTATTGCATTACCCATTGCATTATACCTATCTATTTTTCATGATCGTTCTTCTTTTATCATGGCAATTTATAATGTTATCGTAGTGTCTTTTAATGACGTTAGTCATAAATTCCCAAAATTTCTTTTAAACAACATGGTTAAACACAAATTACTAAACATTTTTTCTCAGAATACAAAATGAAGTGACTCCCTTATATATGTAAATATCATTTACAGATGTTTCTCATACAATATGATATTATTATAATTCTTACACAATTATGCTATTTGCATTTTTACCTATCTATTGTTCATTATACCTATCTATGTGCATTATACCTATTGCATTACCCATTGCATTATACCTATCTATTTTTCATGATCGTTCTTCTTTTATCATGGCAATTTATAATGTTATCGTAGTGTCTTTTAATGACGTTAGTCATAAATTCCCAAAATTTCTTTTAAACAACATGGTTAAACACAAATTACTAAACATTTTTTCTCAGAATACAAAATGAAGTGACTCCCTTATATATGTAAATATCATTTACAGATGTTTCTCATACAATATGATATTATTATAATTCTTACACAATTATGCTATTTGCATTTTTACCTATCTATTGTTCATTATACCTATCTATGTGCATTATACCTATTGCATTACCCATTGCATTATACCTATCTATTTTTCATGATCGTTCTTCTTTTATCATGGCAATTTATAATGTTATCGTAGTGTCTTTTAATGACGTTAGTCATAAATTCCCAAAATTTCTTTTAAACAACATGGTTAAACACAAATTACTAAACATTTTTTCTCAGAATACAAAATGAAGTGACTCCCTTATATATGTAAATATCATTTACAGATGTTTCTCATACAATATGATATTATTATAATTCTTACACAATTATGCTATTTGCATTTTTATTCCTTTTATATACAAAATACTTACAGAACAAAAACTGCACATTTTACTAATTGACAAATACATTTGTACATTAAAATCAGAAATATTCCCTTCCCTTACAGTTGTCTTTCTAATAATGGAAGATAATATCTCCAGAAACTAATCTTAGGTTTTAGGAGCTTGAGAAGTTATTTTTGAAGTTATCCTCTGAGGTATCTTCAATTATTAATAATACAGATGTTTAAAGACCTCTGGATAACAATTCTCAATTATTCGGGTCATAAATGGGATGAAATTGTCATGAAGGCGAATTGATGAAATTGTCATTTAACGTGAAGCTTATGTAAGATCTTAAAATCTTGTGAAAATTATTTCCAACTTGTAATTTTTCAAAACCAGCTGTAAAGATTCTAAAACTAATTTTCTCTTTTTTTGTGGTCTATCCTCATTGTGGCATCAATGTGGTAAATAAAAAAAATTAATACTAATTTTACAAACAGAAAACAATTATTAGATGTTTTGATATGTAAGTTTTCTTACGTATGCAATGTTGTATAAATTTTCTTACACTGATTTTCTGAGGGCAGGGTATTTCCGATTTTCTTCTTCATAATTACTAATGTAATTTCTAATAGATATTAAATAAGGATTTTTTTTTTACTTGATTGAGTAAAAAGGACTCAGATTTAGTATAAACTTTAAATTACTTGTCAACACACAAGTAAATTTATTATATTTATTAAATCATAAAAGGAATATTATTGATTAGTGAAAAAATAAAAAATATATATATATAAATATATAAATAATGTTATAAAATATTGTAAATAAATAAAAAATTCCAAATACTAATTTCACAAACATAAAATAAATTTTAGCAGCTTTCATGGCAAGTTTTCTTACTTATATAATCGATATATATATATAAAACAGTTCCGTAACTGACTGACTCCCTGACTGACCTACAACGCACAGACCAAACCGCTGGACCTAAAGGGCTGAAATTTTGCATAGCGATTCTTCTTAGTGCACTAAGAAAGATTTCTGAAAAATTCTTCTTAGATTTTTTAAAATAAAATTTTTATGCTGTTTTATTAACTTTTTTTAAGTTTGCATCTAAAATAATAATTTGAGGGTTATAAAATTTATATCACGAGAAAGATCATAAAAATTCCTTTAAAACGAAATCTTTTTAGAATCTTTACTTTCCTTTTCTGATTTTTGGTGAAGTTTTAAATATTTAGAATTCAATTAATATTTAGAATTCAATTTATTAAATGCTGATCACGTGATTTCTTTTTCTGGTACTTTAAATAAATTTATCGTAACGTGTATAACAACCAAATAGACATAAAAATATTTTTTTTCTTGCTAATGCGACAGACGATTGAACATTATCCAAAAAACTATTAAAATACAATAAAAGATACGTATTATGTTCCTCAAACTTTACTATAGTAACTGTACTATAGTAACTGTACTATATTCTTTAGTATGTCCTATTACATTTAATTTAATATTTGTTTCTACATTATTTTGTCTATAAAAATATCCCTTACGATTTTTTTATAAATATATTTTTTTTCTTTTTTTTACATCAATTGTATACATTGATCGTCGTATTTATTATATATATATACATATATATATATATATATATATATATATATATATATATATATATATATATATATATATATATATATATATTATATTTGGCATTAATTGCATACATTGACCGTTGTATTTAATTTGACTGTACTCCGTAGCGAAGTTTCGGTTTACAGCTAGTGTTATATAAACTTTCTTATACAGATTTTCTGAGGTCATTCATGGTATTTCTGATTTTCTTCTTTATAACTGCTAATGTAATTTCTAACAGATAACAAATAAGGATATTCTTCAGTTGATCGAGGAAAATGGACTCATATTTTGTGTAAAATTCAAATTACTTTTCAACACACAGGTAAACTTATTGTATTAATTAAAACATTAAATGAATATTTATACTTTAATACTTTAATAAAGAACAGTTATACTTTTAGATGCTGTTCAGGTACATTTAAGACTTTAATAAATGTCAAATAACGTTAAGCTTTGAATTTTCACGATGACTAATGATGTTTGAAATCTGAAATCTTTCATATAAATAAATAAAATTTTCTGTAATGTGATACCTGATTATAATTCTCTAACTGGATGTATTTTGCGAAACATTAATTTAAGATGACATGAATGTGGCAAGAGAAATATGTTCATAGTATAAAATCCCAAACATCTCCATTAAAAATAACGAAGACATATTTTTCACCTTTTCACCGAATTTGTCTTCAAAACAACCGTTGGGTTTTCCCGCGACTAGTTCTCCAATACTAGTTTCTACCATGGACTGGTGAAATTCAAGAATTCCATCCTTGAAATTTAAACAAGGAAAGCCAAATTGAAACACATATAGGTGTTTAATTTTTCCACGTGAAATGATTTGAACTAACAATGTAGGTTTTTGCTTTCTCAAAATACTTTTTTTTCATACATTGGTCAAAGCCGAGTTTCATTTCATTCAAAACTTTTCCAAGAACGCACCTTTTGTTTCACCCATTCTTTCGATACCCCTGACAGAGAAATTATTGTTTACGCATCTCTCTGCTCCCGTACCAAAGGTCCTCTCAGTTTCAAGCAAGGACGCATCAGACAAAGTACTCTATAAGTACCCTGCAATCAAACGCGATCTGAAAAAAACCCGATGATAGTTTAAAGAAATTTATCGTAACTACTGAAGCCAGGGAGACTTGGCTGTGTTATATTTTTTATTCTTTTTTGGAGTGAGAAAAAAATACAGACTAACGATTGTTGAGTTTTTTATTATGTCAGTTTTATTTTGTTCTGCTCTTTAAGGTCAGGGTTAAAAACCGGCGCTTTGCAGGGGGTAGACCTGTCTTGGGAGGGAGAGCTCCGCAGGAGTCGTCTGAAACTCGTAGAAGCTGTTTGCAGAATAAATATTGTCTGAGAAGAATCTGGGAAAGCACATAACTTTGTTCTGTTCTTAATAGATGATACATAATACCAAGGAATTCTTTATATGCGAGATGACAGCAATAAATTCGTTCATTTAAGCGCCGTTCATCTCTGGATACAACTCCATTCGTTTATATTATCCTCTGCTTATAAGATTGAATAAATTGTAATGATGGTAACTAGAATCTCTTTTCATCTTTCAACATTGTTGCATTCACATGGGCTTAAGGGCACTCACTACCCTTAAATCTTTAAAACATTCGATTTTTTTGAAAAAAATATCGAATAAAAACCGCATAAAAATATTTCACTTCCAGAGGTATTGATAGTTCCAGAGGTATTGATATTCTAAATATTTAATTACTGATCAAGTTTATGGTAAGAAAAATTTTAAACTCATTTTTTGCAAAATGTAATTTTGCATTCAAAAAAATTGCATTGTAAACTGCATTGTAAACTGCATTTTCAAAGAAAATGCAGTTTATAATGCAAAATCTACAATGCAGTTATGTATATACATATTATTTATATATATATATAGATATAGATAGATAGATAGATAGATAGATATAAATTCTAAAATTTAACCACATCCTTATCAAGATTTGAATCATGATTTGGCAACATTGGTGGATGCTCAAATCAAGATGTAATATGTAAGTACCATATATCCCTGATACCCATGGTATCAGGGATATCGGTTTTACAATGAAACATCAAAGAAATAATGCATTTCAGTTATACATTATATCAGGCGTTACTGAAGAAAAAAAATTATGGTACATCTGTACTTTTAAAAATGACCTTCATTCATACAGATAATGTTGGATAGCATAATGATCCGGGAATAATGTAAAGATTCGGATGGTATATGTTTCACAATTTCCAGTAGGATAGTATGGCACAAGATTTGACACAAAGTGATATAATTCTTAATAACAATGATGCAAATTTATATAGAAATTAAATTATAAAATTTTTACATAGGTTCAAGTAATTGTAAAACTTTAAAATTTTTCACTCGCTTTGCGCTATAGTGTTGAATGAAATACGCTAAACAAACAATAAATGAAAACCCCAAAAATGAAGAAAATGGTTTCTACTTTTCCTACATAATAATTTATAAGCACCTGCTTTGTTTAGAATCGCTGACGCAATGACCTTACGATAATAACGGTTTGAACGAAACATTGAACTCTAACGACACCTACGAAAAACTAACTCGAGTTCAAAATCCTCTTAGTTCCTTGTGTCTCAACCAAAATTGTTATTTTTAAACTTTCAAAATTTATGGGTGGTCCATTCTCTCATTTTTAGGACTGACCTTTCTAATCAAACTGTCGGTTTTATTTCAACTTCAATGGGTACTGTTTTTTCCGCTAGGTGATGCTGATGGAGCGTAGCAACCGATGTAGCTACCAGTCCTGAACACTAGAACCAAGACATTTATAATGCAGTTTATCACAAAAGGCGAACGACTACATTTGAGACGCAATATTAATGAAACTTCATTTTTCAAAGTATTTGCCGCTTTTCTCACTGCGTCGATCTGACCCGCGCTAAACTTCAAAGGACATTAGTAATAGCGCTTGGATCCTAGTTAGTTTCTCCTACTGCCCCTAGCAACATCCTGTCTTAAAAAATCAGGAAGTAAACATCAGAGGTCGTGGGGAAATTATATTAAAAACAAATAAAAGCAGCACCTACTCTATTTTTATTGATTTACTTTAGTCTTTGTGTATTGCATTTCAAAGGCAGAGATATATCCAAAAGTTACAATCTATGAATGAAGGTTATAAGTTGTTAATTTACGATATATAAGGAAAATCTCTCCGCTCTATGGATATGATTCGTGTTACATAAACGTAGATGAAACACGTATGGAAAGTTCAGAGTAAAAGTCAACCAAGTCCATGAGGTTCAATTCTGAGAAAAAACTGATATCTATAAGTTGAACAACTGAATTCAGTAACCATTGATTTTTGTTCATTTTTTGTGCTACAATAACATAAAATTTATATTACGGTCTTCGTTCACTATTTCATTTAAAACTATGATGTCCTTTGTGTGTTATGGTAGTGTCAAAACGAAATGGCCAAAAAAGGGACTTAGTTCACTTTAACTCTGAACCTTCCATATGTAGGACTAATAGTCTCAAAGATTCATTCATAAATTTCTGGATGTGCAGTCATTCACCTTTCGAAACAAACATTACTATAACTGTCCGTCAAAACTCTCGGCGGGCAACTGTATCTGGCGTTCGGTTCAAAAGTCACCGCCATGAGGAAATGCTTTTTTACCGGTTCTCATGGTTTTTAACAAAAGTTATTCTTTCGAAAAATTACGTAGGAAAAAAATCATTATGAAAACACATAATTATAGTTATATTTAAGAGTTCATACGTTGAATACTTGTTTCCGGAGTTTTTATGACATTATTCGTGAAAACAGAGAAATATTTCAAGCTTTCGAATATACTTCGCTTGTTTGGATTATAATTTTGTTGAAAGTTGAAGATGAGCAAGAGATCTTTTAGATAGTTCTTTCCTAGATTCCTGTCCTCTCTCTCTGTATATATATATATATATATATATATATATATATATATATATATATATATATATATATATATATATATGTATATATATATATATATATATGTATATGTATATATATATATATATATATATATATATATATATATATATATATATATATATATATATATATATATATATATATATATATGTGTGTGTGTGTGTGTGTGTGTGTGAATTCAAGTTCATATTTTTTCATTTTTTTATTTTCTAAAGATGTTCTGTTTCCGCATACTTTCGATCAAGTGCAAATGTCTACAGCGCTTGAAACTGACCCTACGTTGCAGAAGAAACTAGAAATATCCATCATATGAATTTAATAAGAAAGGACACGCCGTAAGAAATTTCAATGAAATTTCCTTTGGAGCTCTTTAAATGAAATGTTTTAAGATGGCGAAATAGACACACACTTAACAACCACATACATGAACACTACACAGAAATTCTCTCTTTCTAACACGCATACGTATATACTCACAAATATGTGTGTGTATATATATTTTATATATATATATATATATATATATATATATATATATATATATATATATATATATATATATATATATATATATATATATATATATATAGATATATATATATATATATATATATATATATATATATATATATATATATTTGTGTGTGTGTGTTCCCTTGGAGCTCTTTTAATGACATGTTTTAAGATGGCGAAATAGACACACTTAACAACCACATACATGAACACTACACAGAAATTCTCTCGTTCTAACACACATACATATACACTCACAAATATGTATGTGTGTGAATGTATCTATGTATGTATGTATGTATGTATGTGCATATATATATATATATATATATTTGTGTGTGTGTGTATACACACACATATATATATTTGTGAGTGTATATAAATGTGTGTTATAAAGAGAGAATTTATGTGTAGTGTTCATGCATGGGGTTGTTATGCGTGTGTCTATTTGACCAACTTAAAACATTTCATTAAAAGAGATCCAAAGAAAATTCCCTTGCAATTTCTTACGGCGAGTCATTTCTTATTAAATTCCTATGATGGATATTTCTAGTTTCTTCTGCAACTATGTAGGGTCAGTTTCAAGCGCTGTAGACATTTGCTCTTGATTGAAAGTATGCGGAAACAGAACATCTTTAGAAAATAAAAAATGAAAAAAAAAATGAACTTGAATTCTGCAAGTTCATTAACGACATTACTTCCTACTTCTTGGGTCGGAGGAAAGTCAAACATGTTTGAAAGTGTCATTTCATAAAAAGAGTGAAATAGTGTAACACAGGGCTCTGTAGGGTCATATTTTGCATGTTTTTATTCCTGAATTCTTCGACGACAGGTGAATATTGAGATGAGATTCATTATTTGCAAATGACAAAAGTGTTTTTTTGTTATAGCTCTTGCATACAAAGGGAAGTTAAGGTATTCAAAATCTTAGATTAATAGTACTAATGAATTGGAAATGTTACTATTTCTTTAATGCACTTGTAATGAAGTATTTAACAGTCATGTAGGAAGTAATAAGTTATATTTCTAATTTGTCTTTCATTATGGCTGAACAAATGTAAGATAAAGTATCGTGCTTGATTTATTTCGCTGTACGCACGATATTAGAACAAAAACTTTATCTTATAAATTTCGAGGTGTTTATATTTAAAAATTACAAAAGTTTTTAATGATTAGAAGATAGTTTCATAAGTGAAGATTATTCATCTTTCTCAATGGGACTGCTTCATTCGAAAATCCAAAAGAAAATGATTACTTGAAAGTAATTAACTTATTCAGTTCATGGCTTTTTTTCTGTTGTTACGTTGTACCCAGTACATTAGACTTCAAACATTTAAAATTAAAGCTTTGGACAATTTTATTTTTTTCCTAGGTTATGTAAGTTCTTAATAAGTAGTAAAATATTATATATAAAAGTTTTAAGTTACATTTTTATTGGTCCAACATTCTGTCAAAACAATTCCAAGAATACTATAGGGATAGAAAAAAATGATTACTCTAAATAAAGTAGCTTATTAAGCACTTGTGTTTCTTCATTTATTTTTCTATACGCATTTAATTACATACAGTTATTTTTTTATCAGTAGTTTGCATAAGTTGTAAATAAGAAGCGGATATTTATTTACATAGCAATAAATAATTCTTCCTATTGGTCTTAGTTTTTTTGTCGAAATGCCTCGCGGAATTAACAGTTTTGACTAAAATTTCGCAAACACTTAACATTGACTCACCAAGTCATGCCATAAAATGCGGATTTTAAGCCGGTGGTCATGTTATAACTGGTTTAATAAAGTCAGAAATCAAATTATTTCGACATCTCTCCGGGACACCTGTCAACATCAGCTGATAACACCCATCAAACGGGAGTCAAAGAAACCGAAATTAATTCAAATCAGACTGCCAATTAGTTAATATTTGGTACCACTAAGGAGTCATTGAATGTCTGAAGATATAGAGAAAGGATAAAGACCTGAATGGTGGACAATCAGCTAAATTTTCCTCCATTACAAGACTTAAAGAATGAGATTTCTCTCTATTCTAAAAAAAAGTAACTCCCACTGCCGCTGTCAAAAGCTTGTCACGCTATCTCCTCCGAAACCGCTGGGGGTATGGGGTCGAGAGCTATAGAAATGGATGCAGAAAAATGGGGGGACCAAAGTAAGACATGTCTCATCTTCGTCGGACTTTAAGTTTTTTTTAATTTTATATTTTATGGGAAAATATTGACTTTTTCATCTTCAGATTAGGATAACTAACCAAAAAATTATCGTAGAATTTTGATCTTTTTACAATCTTTACTTTTAAGACTACAGACTTTTTATTTCAAACTAGACCTCATTTGTGTGAAAATATTTTAAAACAGACTAATATTTTCATCGAAAAATGAAACACAGTTTTTCAAGAAATATCGTCTGATATGTGGATGTAATATCGATGCTCCTCGAGTTTTTATCTTACAAAGAAAATATTTACATCATCTGGAAGCTGAAAGCTTTCTTATTCATATAAACTTCATTTCAAGTCTATATCTTAAAATTTCGATTTTTAATTGAATTTTAAAGCTTATAATTCAACAGTGATGAAACGCCCTTCGCATTAAGGGTGACAACAGTAAATGGATGGAAGCCGTTACATTGCCCGAGAATCACCCCTATGTATCTCGCTATCAGCCATAACAGAGGAGCGAGCGTAGCGAGCCTAGGGGCGAAGCCCCTAGTCTTTTAAATTAAACTAGGTTTACTTTTGGTTTACCATGTTTATTTTGTAAAATCCATTGACGGAGTATGTATTGACGACAATCAAGAGCAGGTTGATTGCTATTTGGCAAATTTTTGAATGTTTGATACGTTTAAAACATGATAACACTTTCTGTTAGAATTTGGTAATAATTATGGTATAAAGTACAATTTCTTAACCTGTTCACTTCTTAAGGTTTCAAGAATGAGTGCAAAGCAGAGGACAGATCTCTCAGGCTTCACTACAGACGTTAAATGGTTTCGCTGCTGTAGCAAGAGAATTTTGCTTTTACCGTTTTAGAGTAAAACGTTTTACGCATACATGTGTCTTAATTGAAGTTTATTTTGTGATATTTAAGCCAAATCAAATGCTTTTGACACACTGTTTAGTATTATACTAAATGAATAAACTTTTAATTAAAAAGCATTCATTTTGCATTAAGTTTCTTGGTCTCTTTTTTTCTTTCAACTTTAGAAAATTACGGTAATTTGATAAATTTGGTAATCTGATGCGAAAGAAATCCTGATAGTATCAGATCATGGGAAATTAACTGCAAAATTTCACTACAATTCTTATATACAGTTAAAAAAAGTCATACATTATATAAACCCTCATATCCACTCTCAACACGATGTCTTAAGCTCTAGATTCTATATCAGTGTTAAAAAATCATTAAGCTACATTAACTCCTAAAACCTCTGCCTTCATACATTCATAGAAAATAACATACTTAAATGATGGTAAATTTGTATCATAAACATCCTAAAATAATTAGATTCTTCTAATTTACTTTCTCTCCGTCAAGTGCTCTTCTATACCCTGATGGAACATTCAAGAATGAATAATGCGTTTTAGTAATAACGAAATGATGTGTAGAAATATATATATAGAATAAATAAGACCCAAAATAACTAAGAACTGCTTTAAAAGATTCAATCGAATTTTTATTTAAATTTTTATCCTTCTATTCATGTAATAGTTAAAAAGGAAAAAAAATTACGTCCATTTCCCATTGGATATATGCAATTAATATGCCTTTCTCACACTCGTTAAGAGATTTTTCAGACAAAGAGTTCTAGGCTTTTTTTCTAAGGTTTAAAAAGCTAGAGAGACGTCCCTTTAAGGCTCTCGTTTGCTTTATGCTTTTATCATAATATGAAGTAGAACTTCTTTCAAAAGTAAACGACGTCTATTCTTTAAAGAGACACTGCTTTTTATTTATAACACGTAGATCAATTTAAAGCTGTCAGTAACTATCCCTTAAGTGACACAATAAAAGTAAGTCAGATTAGATATTTAATGTCATCTAGCTCTTGACAGGTAATATTTTGTAATTACTTTAATAAAGTAAACTTTTTTTAAAAAAAACCTTAGATTGTATCATAGAGAGTGTTTAAGATAAATAATATTGAGATGTTTTTCGGAATGCCTAGTGATGAAATAAAGATCAGAAATTATTTTCTCTAAATTAAAAATAATAATAATAATAATAATAATAATATTCATCAAACAGATGTACACTGAGGATGAATAGTTCCAAAATATCCGTATTTAATTCATGAGAAAAATCCATTTGGCGTTCATTTCCGTTCAAGAATTATATGTTGTTTGTCGTCAGTAATGTGTCAATTTTAAAAAGGAACCAGTAAATACTGGCTCTAGTTTTTAAGTATCTCTTTTTTTCTTTGTCTTGATGATGCATTTATGGTAAATCCGAGAAAAATTATGTAGCTTTCTCATTTCAATACTGTAGCTCTTACGCAGTGTATACTAGTTCCTTTTCTAGATGTCTTCCTATACTGTAAAATTAAAAGTTATAACTTTTTAGAATAGAAAATAGAAGATATAATGTAGAAAAGATTTCAAATTAAAAGATAAAGTATATAAATTTTCTAAAAGAAAGGAATTTTCTAGAGATTTCTCGTTTCTAAACGATAAAATATATTACTTTCAAAATCTGTGCTATATCTTTAAATGCGCCTCATCTGACGTTATATTTTCAGCATTTTAGGTTAATCTGAAAAGTAATAAAATCAATATATTTCACTTAACGTTTTTGTGCATATGAAACTTGCAGAAATTATTCAATGATTTAAGTTATTTCTTCAGAAACTATTAAAATGCATTCAGTAATGTTGATGTAATGTAAACTTATTTTAAAGCATTGATTTCTTTCAATATATGCCTCCACTTACAGTAAAAAAAATATTTCACTGATATTACTGTAAGCTTTTAATTATTCAAACAATATTTTATCAGCATATTTTGCTACAAATAATCCCTTTCTGGGGAAGATTTCAATAAGAAATAGACGGTAATCACGTTTTTAATGCGTCAATTTCCGAAACTAAATCCTGTTGTTGTTATTATTTTTATGTTTTAAATTTCTGTCGCCGACGCAGGATTCGCGAATATTAATTCGCGAAGCAAGAATGGCGCAGAATGCAAAAAAAAAAAAAAGGTATTTCAGGTTCCATAGAGGGGTCTTTTCTGAATAACAAAAGAGCATGAGGGTGAAGATTTAAATCGTGATATAATACGCTTGAAATTTTCTTGTTACTGAATAGTGATAAATCATAGCTTTCCCACTGGGCAGCTTTGAAACACCAGACATTAACAACCCCGTTGTAAGAGTGCGTAAAAAAGGGTGTCTGAAGCCAATAAACTGCAAAACGTGCCGCTTTTGATTAGCATTTTGAATACTTGTCTGCAATATTGAATTGCAAATTTTCTTACACTTCTGATTTCGTATCCGATTCTAAGTTACGTTATTTATCGTCTATAAAAAAACACCATTTTCCTAATCAGGAATTCTAGAACTGATTTCCTCTCTAATGAAGTTAATACTTAGGCGTGGGGATTACCGACTGTTAAGTTATCCCTATTTCGACCTAATAGGGATAACTTAGGAGTCAAAATGACTGTTTAAACATGCACCATAATAAATTTTCCTTTTTTCAATTTACCACAGATGACGTTTTACTCAATGCATGTGATAAGAAAAATATATCTTTTACATAATAAATTTATAATGAAAGGCATTTCAACCATATATGCCTTCTTAACGAGTTTTAATTAACGTTCATGGTACTCAGTAATCGCCTGTTAGACTTATCAAAAATTTTTTGACTACAAGTCACGTTTTACTTGTCTTTCCAATCTGTTCATGAAGTGGTTAACAAAATGCTGAAATGTTTTAAGCTATATCAGCAGCATAATATAAAGATTTTTCTTGTTAAATGAAATGCTTTATTGTATATCCAGATAATACGAAATGTTAATACAAATTGATACTTCATTTTAGTTCTGAAATTAAATTTAAATTCCCAATATAACTGAAAAAAATCAAAAATTTCCAGATAAGCGATTCTCGATCCCAAATTTAAAAGCAATGCCTCAAAATTTGGGCTCGAGAATTTAAGCGTCTAAATTTAAAATTTCTTATCTTTACAATTTTTTACATTTATGTAAGATTTTCTAAATCAATAAATTTATCAATATCACTTCGACAGTATTTCAATTTTTTCTTTAATCAGACTCAAGAGCATTTTAAAATTTTCGAAAGTACCTCCCCCCCCCCCCCACAATTTATGTATACAAAATAACTGAGAGCTGTTTTGGGTAAATATATAGACATTATACATGACCGACCTAAATTTCGAGAGATCCTGGAACACTGGTCTTCTACCTGCCTCCAAGCAACGTTAGATCCCAATGCCCATTTCAAATAACTGTAAATTTTTTCCCTCATAAAATTTCTAGCAAAATTATTTTTCACGCAACAAACGTTTTATTGACTTCAAATTCATATATGCTTAAGTTTTTGTCGAATCAGCACTGAAACAGTTAGAGGTAACTTTTTTTGTATTTTATATGTCATCAATCATAATTAAATAGATCTAGGCAATCAAATTGTTTTCATAATCTACTGCGCATATCACTGACCTAGAGACTGATGTTTCCTGTAATTTTCAGAGAATGCATGGCCTTATCATTTTCAACTTTATATAAGCGTGTGCTCTGGTAACAAAACCTCACTGATTAAATGCAGTGGCTAGTTAAATTTGCTGCATCCAGTGATGAAATATTTCAGGAAATTTCCCTTTCTTGAAGTTGTAAGGGGGCAAATCTATCGATATTTTAAAGAGCCCATTCATCTTTTTATTGACACCAGATTGATTTTACTTTTCATTCTTTGCATCGACATGTATTTATTTGCATCGACACCCAAACTTTGAAATAAAAACCACACGGCATTTTTTAAGATGATGCATTCAATTTCTAATCTCCAGACACATGCCTAGCAAGTTCCCACTCCTCCCATCAAGAGATAGTTGCTTAAAGTTTCACTAAAACTATAACTTTTCTTGTCATTTAAAAGCTGTAAAGTGGAAAATCTCTCGATATATTTAAAAAGCCATTCCACTTTTTATTGACACCAGATTGCTTTTACTTTATTTTCTTTTAGTCCATCGACACCCAAACTTTCAAATAAAAACCACACGGCATTTTTTTAAGATGCTGCATTCTATTTCTAATCTCCAGACACATACCTGGCAAATTCCCCCTCCTCCCATCAAGAGACCTTAGCTGAAAGTTTCACTAAAACTATAACTTTTCTAGTCATTGAAAAGTTGTAGAGTGGCAAATCACTTGATATTTTAAAAGGACCATTCAACTTTTCATTGACACCAGATTTGCTTTTACTTTACTTTCTTTTAGTGCATCGACACACAAACTTTGAAATAAAAACCACACGGCATTTTTTTAAGATGCTGCATTCTATTTCTAATCTCCAGACACATACCTGGCAAATTTCCCCTCCTCCCATCAAGAGATCTTAGCTGAAAGTTTCACTAAAACTATAACTTTTCTAGTCATTGAAAAGTTGTAAAGTGGCAAATCACTTGATATTTTAAAAGGACTATTCAACTTTTCATTGACACCAGATTGCTTTTACTTTACTTTCTTTTAGTGCATCGACACCCAAACTTTGAAATAAAAACCACACGGCATTTTTTTAAGATGCTGCATTCTATTTCTAATCTCCAGACACATACCTGGCAAATTTCCCCTCCTCCCATTAAGAGATCTTAGCTGAAAGTTTCACTAAAACTATAACTTTTCTAGTCATTGAAAAGTTGTAAAGTGGCAAATCACTTGATATTTTAAAAGGACCATTCAACTTTTCATTGACACCAGATTGCTTTTACTTTACTTTCTTTTAGTGCATCGACACCCAAACTTTGAAATAAAAACCACACGGCATTTTTTAAAGATGCTGCTTTCAATTTCTAACCTCCAGACACATGCATGGCAGTCCCCCCTCCTTACATCAAGAGGTCAGGAACGACGCATCTCCTTAGACCTGCCATTGAAAAAATTGAAAACGTCCAGACGCTCCAACATTAGGTTTGAGAACCCCCATTAAACGGTAGGCAAGTATCATTGTGCCATGCTTCAAGGCATTCGGGCACGGCGGAGGGCAAAAGAGAGGTTCCGCTGGGGTGAAGGAGAGAGATTCTTTTGTAATCATCCGTTGTGTTTATGCTTTCTTTCTTACACCTTCGGATCCTGCACAATCGATTGAGGTTCTCGAGGTCAATCCACCTTTCGGTGATTTTTTTTTCTTCATTTTTTTTTCATGAACGTATTTGAAGGCTTTTTCTAATGTTATCTAACATCAGAAAGTCTCTTTTTGTCTTCATTACGAAACGAATATCATTATATTGTAATATGTTTGTTTACGCATTTTTTTAAAAATCCTGTATTTTATTTTGGTATCTTTGGTGCTGCTTCGAAAAAAAAAATCAGTTTCGAAGGTACCAAGCCAAAATTTATGACTCTAAGAGGGCATATCTTTCAGTTAACAAGAATATTTCACATTTTTTAAAATTTTGAATAATTTTGTTTACACCAATATTTTGGATTACAGCTTCAACACGAGGAATACTTTTCAGGAAAAGACGTAAAACTAAGATTTATTCCTTTGAAGACAATTTAAAAATTTTAAATGAGATTTTTGACTTATAAACATTATTTACTCAAATATTTATCACGTGTTTTTGGATAACAATATATAAAATTTATACCTCAATATATATAAATTAAATATATATTTATAGTCTAACTTATAATTTATTCTTTTTATACATAAAACTTATAATTCGTGTTAACATAAGTGTTTAGATAAATTATAAAACCTACGGCTTCAAAGATATAAGATATTAAGAGAGATTTTTACAATTGTTTATAAATGCCTTATTAAATTATAACTATAAACCATTATGATCAATTTAAAGTAGATAATAATGATTAATATTATTTTAAATCAATTATTTACAATTTCTCATTAATTTGATTGAATATATTAAATTCCTACAAAACGTTTTTGACATGGATAAAAATTTCAATGCATACAACCGCTTTAAAATTTTTATCCATGGGTATCCGATTAGGTAAAGTTTTACACTAGATATTGAAATATGCTATAATTTATATGTGTAACAGTCTTTATAAATTTGAAGTTATTGAGTAGTTTGGATTTTTAGAGCCTTCAGATAGTTTATTTTGTCCAGAATTAAGTAATACTTATTGGAAACTGAATAACAAGGTTAGAATTTATTCCTTTAAAGGATATTATCTATTGCAATTTATGAAAACAGTGCCTTGAATTTGAATTACCTTGTTCTGCTATGACGTATTCGCTAACCCTAGATTTCTGTATACTCTTGATTTGTTTAAGAAAGAGGGAAGGCTTTTAAGAAACAAGCGTAGAATCCCAACGATATCTAATAAAGGACAAATAAATAAAAGGGAAAATGTATTACATTATAGCCTTCCAAGCTGCTGATAGACGCAAAAGAGTTGATTTTTTTTTACAAAATTGTCAACGTCTCCACTTGTAGAGAAATATTCAAAATAATCTTGTTCAAAAGACTCTACAGAAAGAGCAACAGAACGGGAAGAAGCAAATCGCCAAGAAATTTCTTTTTAAAGAACCATAGCTATTAACCCTTTGAGGGGCGTTGTTTGCACAGTGAAAACGCCTAAATCTAGTCTTTTTTTCCCTTGCATTCAATGAATTCCAGTTAAATGATCAGAAAAATGGCCAGTACTGCCATCTGTTATCAGTTTAGAGAAGTAAAAACATTTTGCAACCTTTAATTGGAAAATATTTCAAAATTCCTTAAGTTAAAAAAAATCGGGAAAAAATCTGCACCGTGCAAATGATTGGGGTTGTAGCCCCTGAAAGGGTTAAGCTACTTAAAATGAAACTCATGAAATCCGCTCTAGTTTGTCAAAAGTAATAGAGATTGCATTCATGGAGATTAAAATAAGCACTCCTTAAATTATCAAGATCTTTCGAAGTTTGAAATTGCAGTTTTTTTTGTCAGATTCGAAAACAACGTTAAAACTGAACCGAGCAAGCAGAGCATTTGATTTATATTCCTTTAAAATTATAATTATCACTATCACTATCAAATTTATTATTATCAATTATTCTTTAAATTAATTAACAATCATTTATAACTATTTATATTGATTCCTACTTATAAATTAAAATTAAAATAATAAAATGTCAATACCTTCAGTCTACGAAGCAGTTTGTAAAAGGAATAAAAATTTTAATTCATATAACTGATCATGTAAAGCTCATTTGTATTGCTCTCTTTTAACATTTTATTCCCAAAGTAACTAACTATAAATGCAACTATTCTAAATAGAGAAAAATTTGCTAACGGGGTAAATAACACTAGCAGTTTTTTGTTAATTGGAACACAGAAATTTGTTTATCCCCGGGCCATATAACAAAGTTATTTAACATATATATCGTTAATTTATAGCTAGATAATACGGTTAAAGAATTGGAAATTGATTTTACGAATTTATATCCGTGTAGAGGACTTCATTCAATTAGTTCATGAGCCATATCAATTATTTCAAGTATTTATTTCAAGTATTTATCTTTAGTTATTATGTGGTGCGAAATCATCATTAATTAATTTGGCGTATATAGTACATCCGTGTGCAGAATGTTATTTAAATAGCTCATTTCAATACACTCTCTACATATTTTTTGGGTTTAACAGATACCAATGATATTTTTTATGAATCCATTTACTATATATATCCCGTATTTAACAACAAAGTACTATTATGTATTTTTTTTTCGTATTACACCCACATCAGTAAATTTTGGTGTTACACATTTATCTCTCTTCCTGCCAAAAGCAGTTGGTTACGTTACCATAAAATATATCATTCATTAGTTTTAGATAAAAGTAAACTGAGGAGAAATTTGCTGCGAACACAACGTTTGAATATATTAAATAAATATACTACAAATACAAAGCTATGATACGGATATGCTACCAATATATAACGAATATACTACGAATATCCTACGAATACAACGTTTGAAAATATAAACAACGCTATGCCCCGAATATGCTACTAATGTATAACGGACACACTACAGATATGTTATGAATACAATGTTTGAAATTATGAAACGAATATGCTACGAATACAACGCTATGCTACGAATATGCAACGATTATCCTACGAATACAACATTTGAAAATATGAACAACGCTATGCCCCAAATATGCTATTAAGGTATAATGAACATAATACTAATATGCTATGAATACAATGTGCGAAAATATGAAACGAATATGCTACGGTTACAACATGATGCTACGAATATGCGACGAATATGCGACGAATACAACATGATGCTACGAATATGCGACGAATACAACATTTGAAAATATGAACAACGCTATGCCCCGAATATGCTATTAAGGTATAATGAACATAATACTAATATGCTATGAATACAATGTGTGAAAATATGAAACGAATATGCTACGATTACAACACGATGCTACGAATATGCGACGAATATGCGACGAATACACTGTTTTAAAATATGAAACATGGCTTTCTCCTCCGTTTTCAATATAATCCTCCCTTTCTCGCAGAAAACCGGATGTTTAATTATATCTTAAGTTAATGGGGCAGTAATCTCTTTAAATGGATCATCGTTAAAACCACTCAAGTAAAAGTCTTTTTTGATGACATTCATAATTAAACGTTAGTATTAAGGCTGCTATGTACGAACCCCATTGGATTCGTTCACCTCAATGTTAACCTATGGAGAAAATTTGTCCACCGATTGCCGACTTGGATTCAAAGATTTTTTTTTTAAATTGTATTTCGTCATAGAGAAATAAATTTTACATTTGTGTACATTTTTCGTTTTTTTTTAAATACAATTAATATTTTAACATTTAAATTATTCGAGGAAAAATCTGGTATAGTGTTTAAAACTCTCATAAATTCCTTCGGTGGATGAAATTTATAAAATGAATCCTGTAGCGCTTTGCAGAAAAGTTCAGGCTATCTGACAAAACCAATTTTATTTAATTATCAGCATTTATGTACCTGTAAATAGTTGACAAAAATATATTTTAAATAAAAAATGTTGGTGCAGTGCTTAACCCCTCTCTAGAGAGAGAGCCATTACAATCCCTCAAAATGCCAATCCTAAGGGGGGTGGAATTCTCGAACTGTCAACTGGACTCCTCCCACCACAAGAGTCTGCAAGAAGAGGAAAAGGGAAATACGATTTTTTTTTCTTAGTACATAGCAGCCATATCAAGTCATGACGTTAAGAGGCATGGACTGATTGGATAATGATAAGAACAACTGTTCGGAGTGAGGCTTATCCAGGTTCAGTTCCTGAATAAGCCTGGTTGTATCATTATGAAATAAAAAGTTTAAATAAAATACTGTGTATGCCATATTTCTCACTATAGATACGTCCAACTAAAATTTTTCTTATATTGAATCAATTCCGATGTAAGAAAATTTGCATTGGGATTGACTCCAATGCCCCCCTCTAGTCTTTTTTACGGAAATAGGAAACTGAATTTCTTTAAGGATGATCACGACATGGCCTCAATGTGTAAAGTTCTGATATCCAATACAGAAAGTAAAAGCAGTTAAGTTCATTTCTGGGGTCAGCTAATTTATTTTAA
>OU015490.1:253226179-253228679 GCA_907164885.2 Dolomedes plantarius
GCGGTCAACTTGGGAAAACAAAGACCTATTAAAATACGGAATGATATTAATATAAATAAATCCACAATAACACAAGTGCACAACACGACTTAATTAGTTCTCTTCTCTAAAAGTAGAAAAACAAGGAAAAGTCAGCTTCACCTCACGATCTTCGTGAGAGACGTGTGTTTAGCGAAAGTTTATGATCGAGTCAGCCGGCTGCATGCGCCTGGTAACGAAATAAAAATTTAAATTCCTGTCTGAACGACGTGTTGTAGATAGGATGAAAACATATCTGTTTATGAATAGACACTTTGTAAAAAAAATTGCACGAGGTAAAAAAAAAAAATTAATACATTATAATAAATTTTAATAGGTTTAAACTTAATTATCTAGGAGGAGATATTTTTTTTAATTTTGGATATTTTGCATATATCCATATTAAATACTTGTATGCTTAAAACCACATAAAAAAATAATGGTGAATTTATCGTTTTATTAGTGAAGACTTGAACTTCTGAGCTGAAAATAAGTTCAACGATCTAACAACATACTTTTCATAAAAATGAACATGAGATGTGTTCTATAAAACATAATTTAGGCTATAAGAATTGGAACAGTTTTTAAGATTATACTATTTATAAGCAATAATAAACTGCATTTTTTCAAGCAATATGTGGACTATGCAACGTGCACTCAAGTACTCATACCTCCAAAATTCTACTTTCAATGGAGACTAACTATTAATTTACTTACTAATTATGATGACATAAACAAACTATTTCCTTAATCAAAAATATAATTACAACTCTGCAATTTCAGTTTTTGTAATAAAGAACAATTATTATTATTATTATTTTTGCTTATATAAAACCGATCCTCTAAACCTTTAAAACTAAAAACACTTTAAGCACGTGACTGCACTTATCTACTCTTATTCATGAATATTACTCAAGAACTGCTTCACAGTCTCGGAATTTTGTTAATAAGGAAATGTGTACACTCCTATAAATGCTGTTAGCATGCAGCGCCCTCATAAAGCCCAAACCAGGTTAGTAAATCTTAGGTCCTTGCGTTTTAGAAATGATGGATTGTATAGGGGCCTTTTGATTGTAGAGGGGCCATTTGGAAAGTATCAAATTTCCAATTTTTCTAATCTTTTGCAAAACTTATAAAGTAAAAAAAAAAAATAATGTTCAACTTTTCTAAATTATGTAAAAGTGCGTGGAAATAAAACGACTGTGGGAAGGGCCACAACTGGAAGGTGCCAAAGATATACAGCCTTTGACCTATGTTTTACACTTGTTATAGTTTCCTCAGCAAGGCATAACCGACAAATACAGAAGGTCGTTCGCACTTTAAGGAAACGATTTTGATAGTTGAGTTTTATGTATCAATGCCGTATTTTTTGTGGTGATTTGCTTCTATCTGATAGCCATGGTTCTTGACAATAGCTCTAGCTTGAATTATCCATAACTATTTCTTAGTACTGTCGTGTCAATTTTACCCCATTCCCCTTGGACTGTTTTCGAAAGTCCGTTCAGTGTTTTTTCCTGTCGTTTTAATAAACTGAAATCTCAAAAGTCCACCGGAGAAGCGTCAGGTGATTTCACAGGCATTTCATTAAATGGGATACATTTTATTCCTGTTTCTTATTCTTTGTTTGCTAAATAAGTGGCAATTGATTTAGACGTGTGACTAGAGGCTTTGTCGATATGAAGCTCCACTTTATCAATGTCCTTTGCATATAAAGTTGGAATTTCTTCTTCAAAAATTGCTTCTAAAATATTCTGCTGATGGTAGAGTGAATTAATTTTGGCTTTACTGGATACTTTTTTCATTTTTAATTTACCGTTTCAACAAAATCCTGCAAATATGAATCCCTTTGGAAACTTTTCTGTACACTGACGAAGTCATTTCGTACGGTCATTCCCGTCAGTTGAGCAATTGAAAATTGATCTTTTTTTATTACAGTCACTTAAATGCACCCATGTCTCATCGAGTGTTACCACTAATTTCCATTTTTCAGCAGCTATATGTTTTTCATATAATTTTCTACAATCTGTTTTTCTTTCAGCAATATGCTTTGGCAAAGGCAGAGGAACTTCACGTTTAATTATCTTTTTTAATTTCAAATCTTTACAAATGTTTTTACTTACCATGCCAGAAGACATTCCTAGTTTTGATTCAATGGCTCTTTGAGTCGGCGAATTTTATTTTAGGATCAGAGACTCCCCTTCCTTGATATTTGCCTGCATTCGAACAGTTTTAGGATGAGGTTTCGCAGTCATGTTTTCATTTTTACTTTCATTTAGACTTTTTTTCCCTTCAAATTTAATATATTATAAATGCCATTTTTTGAAATGCCATAACGGCGAATTTTACATCACGTATTACTTTATACGCGTTGATATGAATATTTCCTCTCGGAAAGCGAATTTACGTAACCTCCGAGCCCTCTATAAATTTTAGGAATAAATTTTTTTCGGAATAAATCCATTTTCGAAATAAATTTTTTATT
>OU015490.1:253233679-253241179 GCA_907164885.2 Dolomedes plantarius
CAGTATTACTTGTTCTACCCTTAATTTTTAAACATAACTAAAAGATAAATATTTCTTAACATTTGCATTCATTGAAATTTATTTATTAAACTGAGTTATAAGTATAAGCTTTGTTATCAAGTTATACAAAATTTTCCTAAATTCCTAAATATACAAGTTCTTCATTGGAGAAAAAATTTTATTATAACTAAAACATAAGTTACAACATATTTAAATATCTAAAATATATGTTTTCAGCGCATGAGTTTAGTAAAAATAAGTTTGACACACCTATCTTAACTACTCTATCAATTTCTTTTTTTCGAAAATAAGATAATTTCAGATTTTATGAAGAAAATTTTTTTCAATCTCAAAAGTTGAAATATACCTGCTCTATAACTTGTTAGTCGTTTCTGAAATTGAATGGCGTTTTTTGAATAGATCAAAATATCAATAAACTTAATTTACATTTTAAAGTCTTTATTGACAATTTTGGTACGATAGGAATTATTTATTGATATACATATATGATGCTCCAAAGTTTATAGGTAACATTTTTGAAAACTATTATTTCACCATAAAAAAAATATCCATTTTTCATAGAAAAATATGACCCATTTTCAAAATTTAATGTATCTGCAGATAATTTAAGCCAAATAAAATATATAGGGTACCTAACGTATACATTTCTGTGTTCAATGATTCTTACCACAAGCTTGGGTTAACTTTCTGTAAAGTTCGTACTTCAGCAAATCCACATGTAAAGAGGAGAAAAATACTTTAAAGGAATTCCTCATCTATTCGCCCACTACAAAAATAACGAAAAGGAAAAAAAATATCAAATTCACTTTTAACTATCACAGTGTGTGGAATTACAATAGAACCTAACAACTTAATTTCTAAACTTTTTTTTTCATTTTTTTACACATTAATTATTAGTTATTTAAATGGTTGTAATATTACGTGCATAATTTCATACATATCTTCGCAGCCAATGGGCAAGAATTTTTTTTTTTGAAAAAAAAAAAATCGAAGCTTTAGCAATTTCTGTATCTTGTAATAAGTAAAATTCCTCTCAATAAAAGTATTCATATTTTAACTGATATATATATTCACGCAAAATATAAACATTAAGTTAATTAAAAATATTAATATTAATATTAAAATTTAATACTACTAATATACTGCAGATATAATTATTTTTTTGCAAAATTAACATTATTTTTTTTTATTTATTAAGAGTCAAAAAATATCCCAAGAAAAGTTGAAATTTAAGCAAAGTATGGTTTTTTTTAATGCCTTATTTTCCAACCTTAATATGTACAAAATAAATTATGAAAATTTTGCTTCAAGTTATATGACTGATAGGAAAACGATTGCAAATATGGTTGAAGAAACTGGTTAAAAATCCTCTTACGAGGTCGATCATATGGTCAATCACATAAATCACATTTAATTATATTATACTATATTAAATGATTTATAGATAATTGTTATTGTTTTAAGCTAATATGAAAAATACATATTCGTGTACCTTTAATTAAGAACCTTTTATCCGTATGTACTGCATAACTTTATAAATTATAAAAAATGCATTATATTTAGTTTGCTTGCATTTACTTATTTTATCTTTCTTAGGCAATATTTTACATAATGGATTAAAAATTAATAATACTAAATATAACTGTTTTCAACAATTACTAAGATTATTTACTAATATAATTATTTTTGCACAGTTAACATTTATTGAAACATAAGAGTTACTCAAAACTGAAAAGGAAATTACTTCTATAGATAATTGCACATATCTTTTCTCTGTATCAAAATATGTTATGCATGTTATAGTTTAAAATATTATTCATTTTGCTTACAATATAAAAATATCAGTTACCTTTTATCCAACTATGTCATCAGTAATTCTTGTTACTTACACAAGTCACTTAAAATGTTTATTACAATTTTGGTATGTCATTAGGATAACAGATTTATAATAAAGTTACACCTTTTAAATATTTAATTATATTTCCAATACTATTAAACACTTATTTTTTTTAAAACCCTTTTTTCTAGTTCTTCTTCATTAATAAGCAAATACTTTATTGATTCTAAACCCTGCACTTAGAGGGAGATAATTTCCAATTTGCTCAAGAAAGAATAGTTCATAATTTATATCAAAGCATATAATAAATCAAAATTTATGCACACTTAAATTATAAAATAATTGTCGACCGAACTGTATTCACATAAGGCTATAAGGTTATAAATATTTTTGTATTCTGAATAGAGGAATTTCTGCAATATCCTGGACATTACTACAGAAAATTCAAAAAATTACATTTAATATTACTTTTTGTAGAATTGGGTTTTCTTATTTGTGTAATGTTTCTGCATTGTTTCTTCAGATTACATAGTGTGGCACTTAGTATAACAATTTATTAAATCAGATTTTATTCTAATATATCAAGACCTTTATTTCTGATATTCCTTTCAAAACTTTTTATTGTATTTATTTTTATGTAAGGAAGTTTATACTATGTTTTTAAAAGTATTCTTCTATATCGTGAAAATAAAATAACCATTAAAAATCGATCGTAAAAATATTAGCAATAAAAATCGATCGTATAGATCGTAAAAGTAAAATAAGCAATACAGCGACATAACTTTAAAATAATTTTCAATAATGATAAAAATTATTTTTTATTAACGATAAAAAAGACCTAAAAAAACCATAGTTTTATGCTTCATGTTTAGAAAAATCCACCATTGCCTCGATTTATTCTTATTTACATTCTTCTACCCAAGCACACTCCATTCTCCCCAGTAAAAAAGGTAATCGCTTATTAATCATTTGTACCCGATTTTTTATTCATTCTTCTAAGAACTTATGACGTGACTTGATCAGTAGGCTCCGCATTATGCCATTCTTCTTTAACGAACGCATGAAGATGTTTTCGGAGGGTTAAAGGATGTAAGTCATTATCTATATTCATGACGGAGAGTAATGTCTGGAGAATATTACGGTGATTGATAGGGGGAAATTTATTTATACCAAGCGAATAAATTTGGGGTAAAAATTAAACCTCCTCAGTTGAATTTTTTGAGAATGATTAAAATATATGTTTTTGGATTCGTTCTATACATCAATGAAGTTTATCAGTCTATAAAAATTAGAGAATTCCATTCGTAAAATACGTTACATTGAGGAATATATTCCCCAAGGGTTTAAACGTACATATGTAACAGTTATAAGGCTGTGAAACAAATCTGAAAAACTTAATCTCTCATACATTCAACGTTATCAAGCCTAAATATACATAATATCATACATATATTTTTACACTATATGGACAAAAGTGTTTGGACACTTCAGAAATTCAGCAAATATGTGAATACTGGGTTCGCCGAACGGTATGCTGGGAAGGGCATGGGTAAAATAAAAAGCAGCTTATTTTCCATTAACTATTCATTCACTCCAGTGGAGCTATGCCTCGTGGACCTCAACTTACCATGTTCCGACGTGGGGTCATCAAAGGATGCCATCTGTGTTATCTTTCTGTGCGAGATATTGCATCCAAACTGGGATATCCGAAAATCGAGTGTAGCGTATGTTATCAAACGATGGAAGCAAGACGGAGAAACAAGAGCAAAAAAAAGTACCGGACGACCCCATAAACTGGCAGAACATGACAGAAGATGCTTGGTACGCCATGTCAAGAAGTCGCGCACTTATCCTGCCCCTACGACTGCTGTAGAGGTTGGAAATGCATTCGGGAGCTCCGTTAGTGGTAAAACTATCCTCAGAAAGCTGAGCATGATCTGATATCATGGTCAAACAGCTGCATACAAGCCATTGATTACATCTGTTAAATAGAGGCGTTGTTTGGTCTGGTGTGTCGCCCGTCGTTCTTCGACCACTGAAGAATGAAAAACTGTTCTTTAGAGTGATGAGTCTGGGTATGCACTCTTCCAGTCTGATCGACGTATTTGGGTGTGGCGACAACCTGTAGAACCATTTCATTCAAACTGTGTTGGTCTAACAATGAAGTTCGGAGGAAAGTCCTTCTATGTGTGGGGTGGTTTTTCCTGTTGAGGACTCGGCCCATTGCTTTCTGTACCTGGTACCATGAACTCTGACGTGTACTTCGACGTTCTGGATAATTTTATTTTGCCTACACTATAGCAATACTACGGAGATGATGGGTGTTTCTTCCAACAGGATCGTAGTCCATGCCATACTGCAAAACGTGTGCTGGACTGGTTTTCTGAAAATGAGGGGAATTTGCTTGACTGGCCATCTCAAAGAAACTACCACAATCCGATAGAGCACTTGTGGGACGAAATGGAGGGACGGATACGACACCACCACCCACGCCCATCTTCAAAACTTTCTCTTCTCAATGTCTTTCAAGAGGCATGGCGGGTTGTTTGTGTACAGACTTACAGAAAACTGTGCAAGAACACTGTGAAAAGTACAGAAAACTGTGAAAAGTATGCTTCAGTGTGTTGCCGGTAATACAAGCAAAAAAGAGGGTCTACCAGTTATTAAATAGAATAATAAAGCACGTTTTATGAAAAACATGCAGTGTCCAAAGACCATATGCTTCAGGTTGGATATGAGTACTAACTAAAGAATATTGGGATTGAAAAACTTAATGAGTGATTTTTTATTTCACAATTAACGTTACTTTTTAATTTGCCAAAAACATAAAAAAGGGACATATCGACGTCTGCCATAGTGCCACAGATATATATATATATATATATATATATATATATATATATATATATATATATATATATATATATATATAAATAATTTTATACATAGGCCTGCTTAAAAAATCTGTTACTTTATTTATTATAATTATAAAAGTCTTCAACACTACTATTTATTCTTTATTTACATTCTTCTACGAAAGTATGCCTCCTCCGAAAACAGATAATCGCTTATTAATCATTTGTACCCAGTTTTTTTATTCGTTCTTCTAAGCACTTATAACGTGACTTGATCAGTAGGCTCTGCATAATGCCATTCTTTTTAACGAACGCATGAATATGTTTTCGAAGGGTAAAAAGGATGTAAGTCGTTATCTTTATTCATGACAAAGAGTTATGTCTGGAGAATGTTACGAAGATGGATGCAACGAAAAATTATCTATAACGAATGAAATAATTGAGATTTAAAAAGAAAACCTCACTTTTGAGTCATTGTTTTCTTGAGAAGGATTAAGATATGTGGATTTAGTTCGTTCTATATACCAACAAATGAATTATCATTCGATAAATAGAGAATGCAGCTGCAAATGTTCTTACTTTAAGAACTGCAAACAGACTTTAGTGATTCAAATTACGTTCATCGAAGGTTTATTAGCATTTATGCACCAAATATAAGACTCTGAAACAAATTTTAAAAACGTTCAAAACTTTTCCTTATCAAGACAAAGAACAGGCATTACTTTAAAGGAGAAGTGTATAAAATATGGTTTTTAAATTAATTATTTTAAATTAAACTTTATGAAAAAGTCTGACTGATTTTGTTTAATTATCTGTACTAACTTTTTAAGTAAGTATAATTTTTATCCAAGTCGGGAGCTTTCCCGATGTAACAATCAGAACAAAAATTGGATATTATTTCAATGAAATCCGTCGTCTTCTAAGAATAAAAATATTAACAAATTGTTTGGTCATTAGAAATTTAAATTATGGAGTTTTAAACTAAAGAACAATTTACATGACTGTAAGTATTTTTGTATTGACTCCTTGCTGTTCTGAAATTAATATA
Source organism: Dolomedes plantarius (assembly GCA_907164885.2). Lineage (NCBI taxonomy): Eukaryota > Metazoa > Arthropoda > Arachnida > Araneae > Dolomedidae > Dolomedes > Dolomedes plantarius. The sequence continues at coordinate 253,239,441 of OU015490.1, forward strand.
GAATTTACGTTAGATACTCGATATATATATATATATATATATAATATATATATATATATATATATATTATATATATATATATATATATATATATATATATTATACATATATATATATATATATATATATATATATCTATATATATATAGTATATGTATATTATATATATATAGATATGTATATGTATAGATATATATATGATATATATATATTATATATATGTATATGATATATATATATATATATGTATATATATATATATATATATATTATGTATATTATATATATATAGATATATATATATATATATAATATATATATATATATAATATATATATATATATAGTTATTATTAATATTTTTAATAAACATAACTGAGGCTTAATCAGACTATAGACTTTAGTTAAAACTTTCAATATATGTATATTTGTTTTAAAATATGATTGACAGTAACTCTTTTATTGAAAAACAGGTAGAAACTCATACATATTTATCATTTAAATTGCCAAATTAAACCACACATTTAATCCTTTTTTATGACCCTTAAAAAGTCGTAAAGTAAAATAATAGCATATGTGTTGGCAGTAAATATTGTTTTTGTTTTTTACTACTCCAACTTGCTGTCGTGTGAGTTTAAATATTTTAAAAACAATTTAACGTAAAATTAATTTTTCTCGTATTTAGCAGTGTCATTCTAATATTCAGTGAAATCTCATTTAGCGTGATCAAAATTAAAATTTCTTTGTAAAAGTAAGCATATACCATGAAAAAAACTTCGTTATACGTTATTGCTAAGTACAATTAACGTATTTCTAAGTATTGATAATGTATTTTTAAGTATTGATAACGTATTGCAAAGTATTATTCACGTACCATTAACGTTTTACTAAGTACCCTTAAAGTAAATACATTTCATTTATTATGCTATAATATATTTGTGTTAACCCATTTAGGACCGCTCCATGTTTCCTTTATTGGAAATGCACCAAACAGTTTTTTAGCACTTCTTAGAACATTAATTACACAAATAAGTTGTTTCCATAAAATTAAATTTATTTTTACGAGAGTTACAAAATGTTGCGTTTTCGCAACATCAGTCCAAAGCGGTATAAAAATTTTAAAAATATAAAAAGTTAAAATTATAAAATTTAAAAAAAAAATTTTAAATCTTTGAAACCTTTAGCAAGAAGAGGTACATTACACTTATTACATACAGTAATTATTTGACTTTTGCAGTGTTTACATTTTTTCTGTATTTTCAATATTTTTAGTAATAATATGGCCCATACGGTCTTTCCGAGTTTCGTTGAGAATTAGATTTAGAATTGAAGATGGTCTTCCAATATGTAAAGTTTCAGGTAAAACAGAATTCATCTGCATTTCTTCAAGCCTTTTTATCAAAGATATGGCTCTCTCAAAGATATAGATCTCTGAAACTCCAATAAACTTATTTCAGAATTCATTACATCCATGTAGAGTCTCCATTTTTCCCAAACAATATGCTCCTTTTTCTTACTGTATTGCTTACTTTTACATTTATGAGAAATAATATGTCGATTTCACCTGCAATGTCTTTAGGTGATTCGACATTTTCACATAAAATATTATCATCAATAGCTTCTTCATCCGTCAAATCATCCGGATCTGGAGGGATAATGACGAATTATGGTTCCTCATTAGCTACTGTTGAGGACGATTCTGAAATATCATCATCATCCAGCCCATGAAAATACTCCAAT